>JBAMBO010003442.1:0-74393 GCA_037044535.1 Lordiphosa magnipectinata
GTAATCCAAATCATCCCGTGCCGGTTGCTGGGTAGAATCCTTTTTGACCCTGCTACTGGGGTACCCTGATCAACACCTCCGCTCCGTTGTCTGCGAACAAAATCTACAGACTTGACACTCCCGCGATGGTTCTTGCTTCTGGACCTTGACGTTTTGATTTGCAGCTACTTGAGGTGCTTTGTTTTCCTATGTGTCGTTGCAGGCGCTTGATAGCCTTTTGGTTAGTCACTTTTTTGGTCTTGGCTTTTGTGAGTTTTCACGCGTAGCTACTTGAGGTGCTGGGGTACTTTTCGCCTTTTCCATTTTACACATTTAGGGTGTTTTTTTCGCGACTTCTCCCGACACTTGCAGCTACTTGAGATGCTTTTTCCGACAAAGGACAACGCGTCAAGGCCCCACGTTGGGCGCCAAATAAATCCCGAAGGACTTGTTAAATAAAAAAACTAATTTCTTTTCGACCGAAGTCGAGAACTTTTCTTTATTGAGTCAAAATCAGAACTAAAATTAATTGACAATATTTTGGACCTAATAAACCCTCAACTTGCCAACCAACACATTTTGCTGCAGTTGTTGCGCTGCTGCAGCTGCTCAACATTTCCGTCACCTTATGATGCGTTGGCGATTCCCACGGGAAGCGCTGTAGACCTGGAGTCAGCATATCGGGTTTCCGCAATTGGTGGCATTGGACTTGCGCAAGTGGTTGCGCGTGTTCGGAGTTATCGTTGTCTTACTTTATTTTAGATTTATTTGCTTATTTGTCAATTATTTGGATTTATGGCTTTGTGAATGTTATTGCTGTTAACTTATAGTTGGCCGATTTTCATAAAACTTGGTGCAATTGACATATTCCCAAATGAAAAGGGTTCAAAATGCGGTACAGCCTACAACAAAATGTTTGCTTTCATTTGATCGTGCACTGTCGTCCTTCTAAAAATTAATATTTTGTAAGTTTAACATTTTTTTTTCAAAAATTCGCAACAGTGGACTTGGCTTTTCATTTCAGAGACACCACTACAAGTAACGGGTATAATGAATGATTTATTTAGACACACATTTCACTGCGACTTACATGGCGTCGATAGCGGTCCTTTTTTTCTGGGCTCAATTTTGTCCAGGCTCGAGCGGCCTTTATTATTAGGTCCCTCGGCTTCGGGCCGCAATTTTTACTTCTATAGGAACGGATGAAATTGAGGTACCCGTTGTTTGTCACGGGACCCGGCTTGCTGCAACGCTTATTGCCGCAGCTGGACTTGCGCTTCCTGCGCTTGCACTAAGGGAAATGTTACCACTTTTTCAGGCCAAAATTAATAACTCAAGAACGGAGCAAGATATTTCGCTTCTGTTTTTGCATCGGGTTAAATTAACCAATATCTATTAGAAATAGAAAAATAGTGGGCGTGGCACCGCCCCTTTTTTTTTAAAAACTCATGTAAATTTTTGCAGATTTTTAGAGTACTACTTTAACAAGTAACAACCATTTTTGTGACAGCATTAGGCTATATTTATTGGAAAATAGTGGGCGTGGCACGCCTTTAACAAAGTAAAACAGTTTTAAGGAAGAAAGTAATAAAAAGCGCATTCATCTTGTACACTAAGAAAAAACTAGAACGAATAATTTGAGTACGAACGCTCTTGAAAAAAAAATTAGTCGCTCTTGAATTTTCAAGAATTTCGCTCTTGGAATCGTGATAAATTCGTTCTAAGCGTTCTCAATTTGGTTTTTTATAGGCAAGGGGGGTGAGGGCAACTTAACTTTGAGAGAGTAGCGTTGGAGTCGCTCTCGCAGAGAGTGAGGGCGCATGCGCAGTTGGTCGTTGAGAGCAAGGCGTATTTAATAAGGTGGCAGCAGCGTCGACGTCGCGTTGCCTTACGAAAAATGAGAGAAAGAGAGCGAGAGCAAGAGAGTAATAAACTCAAAGAAATTTGTTGTCGCATACACATGTATACACACACACATATGAATTTTTCGAAACCGTAAGGCAACAGCAAAGAGGGCGACGTCGACGCTTCTGCCACCTTATTAAATACGCCTTGGTTGAGAGAATGAGAGCGCAGAGACTGAGAGCGCATGCGCAGTTTGTTGTTGTGCGATGCGTACGAAAGCGTTTATTTATAAGTGTGATTTCGTCGCGCCTTCTGGCTTGAGGAAGTTAGCTGACCTCGTTAAGCTGCCCGTCGCCTGTGTGTGTTTCAGTCTTTCGAGGTACCGTGTTCAAGTCCCAGAAGAGTAAAAAAAAAAAAAAAAAATCTCTGTGGTTATCTCAAAATCAATCACTGTTTAAAACAAAGTTTGGTGGGTGGTGGTGGTTGGGGTGTTGGTGTGGTTGATTTGATAATGGTGCGTGGGAACAGGGGGAGGGGGGGGGGACGAGACGCGGACCCACCAAGTCGGTCAGGTCGGGTCGGTCGTGTCTCTCCCACCCCCCACCCCAAATATTATTTTTAATTTTTTTATTTTGAGAATTATTCGTTCTTGAATCAAGTACTGAAACTCTTGAATCAATAATTATTCATACTTGGATCAAGAGCTGAAACTCTTGAATCAGGAATGTCGGGATCAAAAATTCACTCTTGAATCAAGAATTTCGCTCTTGGATCAAGAATTTTCACTCTCACCGTACTTTTGAGAACGAATGCTCTTGATTCAAGAGCGAAATTCTCTATTTTTTCTCTGAGTGTAGCCCTGTAATGAAAGACAATTAATAATGTATAGTAAGAAATATATTTTCCTTACACACCTCTTAGAAAAAGTCCTGCTCTTCGTTTTCCAATTCAATATTGTATTGATGTTCTAAGTCCAATTCATTGAAATGGCTTTCATCCTCACGCGCCGTGGTGTCATCTGGATTTGATGAGCATTCTAATAGGTTAAAAACCTCTAATGGAAGACACATTCTCCTCTGTCGCTGAATTCATCTATCCAAATTCACTGAAGAAATTATCTGATAAGAAGTATCTATAGCTCGCTGAAACACGTCTGCTAGGTTTTCAATCCTACCGCATTTGCTGGCGTGATGCAGACGATCAGATTTGTAAAGATAAGGAAGCACAGTATTTTCAATGATATCACTTGCGTCATTGGCAGCCAAGGGTATTTATCAATGATTATTTCGGCAGTACGATAACAAAAAGCTTGCAAATTTGGAACAGCAATTGGCAGCTGTCATGAAATGCATATCAAAATCGTTCGTAAATTTGCAATAAGCTGCTCATCGATGCCATTGCTATTGATATTGGAAAAAGCATGAGGATAGGAAAATGCTCGCCGAGCAGTGTTACCATCGTTGGTATTGCCAAATCCTCCAACTTTCGGTTGATCGACTTTCAACGAAAGCTGTTCCCAAAATAGGCCTTGGATTTCTTTTTTTCGCTGAAGAACCTCTTTCTTATCATTTTCCTCCAAAACTCTCCACTTCTTCAAATGACATTTATACCCTGCGTACAAAATGAATTCGAAGACTCGAATCCAGCTGTGAAGAGGGCTTAATACGTATTTTAAATGGCTGACGATCGGCAAAAACTTGGCACACTTGAAATTTCGGTTTTAAAGAAAATCTGATGATGTGGCTCCACAAATTGGACAAGCTTGAGTTGAGTTGGTGCCCGTCAGCGCATTTAAGACCTTGCCATCAATTACTGCTTCCCGCTTTACAAAACAATTTTGCAAGGAATCAAGTTAGATATTTGGTATTTCACGTATTCGTCTTCCTTTTGAAATGCAGTACTTGCTCTCTTTCACAAATTCCAACTTTAACGGCCTGCAAAATCGAATTGATTGCGGGGTGGGGCTATTCCATATCACATTTTTCGACGCATCTATAAACCATAAGGGTGCGACTGATGTAGCAAATTTATTGGCGCCAAAGTATGGTCCTCCCGAGTATTTCTGATTGTAATTGGATTGCCCAGAGCTTCTATCAAAGCCGTAGCTTAAAATTAGTTCCGCCGATAAAAACTCTGTACTTTGATCTTGCATTATGTTCTCAACGACGTCAACTTGCAAATGAACGAGCCGTTTTGCTGTGTGGGCTAGAAGACTATGCAGCGTTACTTCAGCTTTGTTATCACTTACTGAAAAATCATCAGGTCGGCACATTTTTTTTAGGTCAGCAACCGTCTTGTATAATGGATATATATCGCATTGCTTTTTGTTTTTATACCCTTGCAAAGGGTATTATAATTTTGCCCAGAAGTTTGCAACGCATAGAAATATTCATTTCCGACCCCATAAACTATATATATTCTTGATCAGGACGACGAGCTGAGTCGATTGAGCTTTGTCCGTCCGTCTGTCTGTCTGTCTGCCTGTCCGTCTGTTTCTACGCAAACTAGTCTCTCAGTTTTAAAGCTATCGAGCTGAAATTTTGCACAGAGTCTTCTTTTTACTGCACGCTGCTAATATGTCGGAACCGACCGGATCGGATGACTATATCTTATAGCTGCCATAGGAACCATCGGTCAAAAAATGGGTCTTAGTGAGAAAAACTTTTTTGTTTACAATGTTAACTTTCTTAAACTCGGCTATTATTAATATTATAGGCTTTCAGACAGATTTGCAAATTTTGGTCAAGATCGGATGACTATATCTTATAGCTGCCATAGGAACCATCGGTCAAAAAATGGGTCTTAGTGAGAAAAACTTTTTTGTTTTCAATGTGAACGTGGTTAAACTCGTTCATTAATAATATTACATATATGCTTTCAAACAGATTTGCAAACTTTGGTCAGAATCGGATGAATATATCTTATAGCTGTCATAGGACCGATCGGTCGGAAAATGGGTCTTAGGGAAAATAACTTTTTTGTTTTCAAGTAAATCGTTCTTAAGGTCGGTGATTCTTAATATTACACGCTTTCAAACTAATTTGAAAAAGTTGATCGACATCGGGTGACTATATCTTATGGTTGCCATAGGACCGATCGGTCGAAAATAGTTCTTAGTAAGAAATTTTTTTTGTTTTTAATGTTAGCGTCTTTAAACTCACTGATTTCTTATTCTGTATGCTTTCAAATATATTCGCGAATTTGGTCGAAGTCGGATGACTATATCCAAAGGCTGCCATAAGACCGATCGGTCGGAAAATGAGTCTTAGTGAGAACATTTTTGTTTTAAATTTTATCGTTCTTAAACTCAGCGATTTTTATACTCTGTACCGAAGGTACATAGAGTATATTAAGTTTGTGCAAAAGTAAGTAACAGGGAGAAGGAATCGTTTCCGACCCTATAAAGTATATATATTCTTGATCAGCATCAACAGCCGAGTCGATATAGCCATGTCCGTCTGTCCGTCTGTCTGTCTGTCCGTCTGTCTGTGTGTCCGTCCGTATGAACGAAGAGATCTCAGAGATGGTAAGAGATAGAGGTTTGACATGTATGGGACATATATTTCTTATACTTGCAGGCAGATCAAGTTTATTTTCAATTTTTGCCACGCCCCCTCCCGCCCCCGCAATTTGGAAAAAATGTCATATCTCCTACAGTTTTGGAGATAGATCGTTCGTTCCTTTTAGAGATACCTTGTAAACAAAATTATTTATCGATTTGCTGAAGGAATGATCGGATGAACGATACTCAAGTTATGGGCAAAAAACGGCTACCAGTTAACTCCACCCCCCCCCCCCCCCCCCCCCCCCCCGTTTGACTCCTGAGCAAATGCGAGTGTAAGGGTACAGAGTATGTTATAGTCGGGCTTGACCGACTTTCTTTCTTGTTTTATTTTGATTTGTTTTCAAAAAAATTCGCGAAATTTGGTCGAAATCAGATGTTGTCGGAAAATGGGCTTCAGTTAGAAAAATTTTTGATTTTTATGTAAGCGTTCTTAAACTCTGACATTTCAAAAAGAGCATTTGCAAGGGTATAAAAACTTCGGCACAGACGAAGTTAGCTTGGCCTTGTTTTTATTTACCTTGCTAGTTTTTGATTGGTGTCGTATAGCAAAGTATTGCTCTTTTGTAAAATTTTGGTCCAGAAGAAGAGCTAATGCCTCATCAGGGGACACAGCTCCTGGCTCTTAGATCGGTGCCATAATTGCTTTGCGCATGTATTTAGCTTTTTCGGGGCATATCGAACGAAGCTTGAGAATACTGGGAAGATCAGCTTGCTTTTTTTTCGTGCAGCCAAGCTTACTGCATGAATAAGCCAACTTACATTTTCTTTTTCCGATTTTGCAAGATCTGCAGCGCGCCTTCTGTGAGATCTGTTGCCCTTCGCATTATAAGGCAGTGTTGGCCGACCTATTGGCTTCTTGGTTTCCCGAATATTGATTACAGCTTTGGAATCCAGCCAAACTGCATGCTTGCGGTGGAACTGACTTAAATTAGCATAGGAACTCTTCCACATTTTTGTCAAGCGGTAGCAAAATTTTTTACTCGCTTGGTCTACAATATCGCTGTGCTGTTCGAAATCCACTCCTGATACAGCAGCCTTAATAAAATTAAACACAGCATCCTCCTTTGCGACTTTTCCCCTTGCTTCGTACCACTTGCCAAACAAATCAGCGTTTGCCAAATTGAGGTTATGTCCTAAAAAAGTGTTATGATTAATTACTTTCGTTTGAACAAGAATGTCGCCGGTAATCATCTTCCCGACGTAGAGAAGAGCCTCTACAACCTCAAAGTTGTACTCCACCATAGTAACAAATTGTCCAAGACGCGTAGACTTCTTGTCCGTGGATACTAGGAACTTTGTCTTGTCCTCGTTTACCGCTAAGCCCATCAGCTTAGACTGCTTCTCAATCTCTGAAAACGCCCTGCTTACCGCCCGTTCGTTTTTGCCGATAATGTCAATATTATCGGCGTATGCGAGTAGCATTAGATCTTTATAAAGAAATGAGCCCGATCTGTTGGCATTTGGGCACTGGCGAAGTATATACTGCGCCAGTGCCCAGAAGAAGAAGTCACACGATAGTATGTCACCCTGCCTAAAACCTCTCTTGGTATCAAATGGTTCGGAGAGGTTCTTTCCTATTTTGACGGAGCTTCGAGTGCCTTTCAACGTCATCATGCAAAGTCGAACGTACTTTGCTGGTATACCAAAGGTAGACAGGGCGTCAAAGAATCTTGACCTTATCGGTGTGTCAAAGGCTGATTTATAATCAACAAAAAGATGGTTGGTTTTGATATTTCTCTCATAGGTCTTCTCCAGGGTTTGTCGTAATGTGAATTTCTGGTCTGTGTGGATGGATTTAGCAGCACATTGATAAGGTCCGATCAGTGTGCTAATAAGCGGCTTTAGACGTTCACAAATAATGCACGACAGAATCTTATATGCTATGGGAAGGAGACTGACCCCACGGTAGTTGGCGCAAACTGCAGGGTCTCCTTTTTTAAAAAGTGCTCAAATTTTACTTAGACTCCAATCTTCGGGCATGCTCTCGTCGGACCATATTCTGCTGATGAGTTGGTGCATGCACCTTACCAACTCCTCGCCTCCAGCCTTAAGCAGTTCAGCTGGCAGGTCATCTGCTCCTGCTGATTTGTTGTTCTTAAGCGTTTTTATGGCTACACAGACTTCGTGATGGTCCGGTGGGTCTATCTCTATGTTGTCGATTGGTGGCGTCGCTACTTCTCCAGAGACGGTATTGTGTTCGTTGTCGCCCCCCAGCAGGTTGGCGAAATGGCTTCTCCATTTGTCTAGCGCCACTTGCGGATCTGTGACCAGATTTCCACTTTCGTCCTTGCATTGTGTGACTCCTGGCTTGAAACCTTCGGTAAGTCGTCTAATCTTTCGATAGAATTTTCGAGTCTCACCCATGCCGAATGCTGACTTCCTCACGCATGCGCCTTTCTCGCTCATTCTTTTTCCTTCTGAAAAGGCGCTTCTCCTCTCTCCTTTTCACCCGGTATCGCTCTATAACAGCACGCGTTGCTCCCGACTGCAGAGTTCTCCTGTAGGCAGCGTCTTTCTCTGCAGTAGCGTCGCGGCACTCCTCATCATACCAAGTCTGCTTTCGAGGGTGCTCGGCGTATCCGAGTATCTCCTTGGCAGCCGTACTCATGGAGTGTGATATATGATTCCACTGTTCGCATACACCAGAAGGGAATTGTGAGTTTTCCCTGAGCAGTTGGGTGAGTTTAGCTGTGTAGGCTTCAGAGGTCCGTTGTGATTGCAGCTTATCGACATTTAGCTTTCGACGTGTACTAGTACGAGAGGCATGTGCTACACTGAGCGGCGTGCGCACTTTGGCTGCAACAATGTGGTGATCCGAGTCTATGTTGGCACCTCGAATCGAACGCACGTCTAGAACACTCGATGAGTGCCTTCCGTCGATCACAACATGATCAATCTGATTTCGCGTTAGTTGATCAGGGGACTTCCAGGTCGCCTTATGGATGTCGCGATGTTTTACCATGTTCCTGCCCGCGGCAAAATCTATAAGCCTCTCTCCGTTACCGGAGGTTGTTTCATGAAGGCTAAATCGGCCGACTGTCGAGCCAAAAACTCCTTCTCTCCCAATTTGAGCGTTAAAGTCGCCAAGCACGATCTTTATGTCGTGATCGGGGCAGCGCTCATATAATTGTTCCAGGCGCTCATAGAATTCGTCTTTTATCGAAGCGCCCTTGTCTTCCGCTGGGGCGTGTGCACAGATAAGACTAATGTTAAAATATTTAGCCTTAAGTCTGAGTGCGGCTAGTCGCATGTCCACTGGTGTGAAACTGATGACAGAGCGACGAAGTCTTGCACTGACTGCAAAGCCGCATCCAAACTCATGCTTGGAAGCATGTCCGCTGTAGTAAATCTCCCAGGGTGCATTGGTTGTTGTTGTTCTTTTCACCAAGCTCCCCTGTCCAATCCATCGCATTTGCTGAAGTGCGGTAACGTCCGATGAATATTTCTCAAGGACATTCACCAACTGGATATCAGCACCTTCTCTGTTGAGGGTGCGAACATTCCAGGTGCATATCCTCAAATCGTGGTCCTTAAAACGTTTGCGTGGGTCGTCGTCAGAATGGGTCCGTATCCGAGGCATTGTTGTCGCAGTTATCATTGGTGGAGTTTTTTTGACGGCGGTGGATACCAAACCTAACGCACCAACCCCATATATTGTATCCTGTAGGGAGGGAACGCCGCTCACGTTAGCCAGAAGCTTTGCGGATGCCAAGCGTTCTGTTTACAGTGGTCACCAACAAGGAGGTGTGAGTCGACTTGAGACGCAGTAAGCCAGGATCGCGCTGCTTTATCAGCCGATCAGCAGCGTTAGCTCACTACATACGCCCCCATTAAGTTCAGAAAATCTATGACTAAAAATTTCTCGACGACCACCTGTTTGGAACTCATTTCAAAAATTTGAGTAATATTGTTTAGTTTTTTCACTTTTGACCACTTAAAGTTTGCAAACAAAACGTAATATTGCAGACGCAAGTGCTTTGCAAATGCAACAGCTGTATTTATCAGCCGATTCCTATATTGTGGCGCCCTCTATCGAGATTTCTGTTATGCAACACTAAAGACTGATCAATTGTGAATGGGTTGCACTAAAACTTGTTTTAATTTTCCGACTTTCAGAAAATGGGTTATGGTCTGAAAAAGTGGTAAAATTTCTCTTAGTGACTTGGGCCAAGCTGGCTTGCGTTTCTTGGCGCAAGGATTCCGCTTGCGCTTCTTCGGGGCACAAGAATTACGCTTGCGCTTCTTCGGGGCACAAGGATCGCGCTTGCGCTTTTTGGTGGCACAACGGCATAACGACGATGCAGATGGAGATTGTTTGGGGGTGTTACAATTCGAATTATCGTAGCAATGATAATAGCTTTTCGACGAAGCTACGCGAAAAATCTCCCTTTCGTTGCAGCTTAGCTGCTTCCAGCATTTAACGCTCTCCGTGGCGAGGCGTAGCGAGCTCAAACCCGGCTTACGTCTGTCCAATTCCCTCATGAAGAACAAGAAGCCATCATTCTTCCTGGATCCCCTATTTGTAGCAACGTCCATTTTTTATCCAGTAGTCTTCCGACTTAAATCAAACTTGGCAGTATTGTGTGGTAGCATATAGTATTGATCATTAACAAGTTCGAGAGCGATAGCATTGAAAACAAAAAAGTTTTTCCTACTAAGACTTTTTTCAGACGTATCTTTTGTATGGCAGCTATACTATAGACTTGTCCGATTCATCAAACTTGGTGGCATTATGTAAAAGCATAGAAAACTGATAAATACGAGGGTGTGGCGCGTTTGCATTGAAACAAAAAAGTTTTTCTCACTAAAACTAGTTTTTTGACCGATCGTTCCTATGGCAGCTATATGCTATAGTCATTCGATCCGGCCCGTTCCGACAAATGTGCAGTTGTTGCTCTTGGCTAAGCTTGAAAAACATTCTTAAGTAGCAAGTCAAAAAAGTCACATCTTTATACTCAAAATTACAAAAATTTCTGAAAATCATCATGATTTGCCCTCATGATTTGCCCTCATTTTTATACCCTTGTAGAGGGTATATTAAAATTGTCCAGATGTTTGTAACGCATAGAAGGAAGCATCTCCGACCACACAAAGTATATATTATATATTCTTGATCAGCATGACGAGCTGAGTTGATATAGCCATGTCCGTCTGTCCGTCCGACTGTCCGTCCGTCCGTCTGTCCGTCTGTTTCTATGCTATCTCCTCCGTCATTTTTAAAGCTACATATCTTAACCAAACTTTGCACGAAGTCTTTTGGTACAAATACACTGCACATTTGTCGAAACCGGCTAGATCGGATGACTATAGCATATAGCTGCCATAGGAACCATCGGTCGAAAATGTAATTTTAGTGAGAAAAACTTTTTTGTCTTCAACGCAAACGTCCCCGAACCTTGTATTTACAAGTTATCTATGCTTTCACATAATTCCACCAAGTTTGATAGGACAATTATATAGTACAGCTGCTATAGAAATTAGGAATAGAAAATGTATATAGGAGGCCTTGTCAGAAATGTGTACATTTGGCGGAATGTACATATTTGTGTCAGTGGAATCAGGCTACTAATTTATAAAAATCATACAAGCTACAAGGGTATATAAACTTCGGTCGAGCCGAAGTTAGCTTTCCTCTATTTTTTTTACTATTTTTCAGCTTTGTCTTGAAAACTGTAACGAATTTGACTATGCAATGCAGGTCAAAAACGTAGCTTGGACTTAAATAAACAAGCGATTGGAACAGACCAAATTCATTTGATTTGTCCTTCGTATAGTTACGGGACCTTAAGCATGTTAGATTGGAACCAAAACTCGAAAAATGACAATTTTTGGTACGAATTGGCCGACACAGTCAAAAATTTCGATTGTTTTGTATTAAATCAAGAAAATAGTAAGAAAACATAACTTAAAAACTGTAAATTAAATAATGTAATATTAGTACTACTTGAGAGCATTAGGTTGATGAATCCAACCAGTGGCGCATCGACTGCCACATCCTCCAAGGCAGTGGTGATGGAACCAGGTAAGACATTGTTAAAGGCAGGGTTCCGTCCAGAAATGCTATCAGAGAGTATTCTTTTATTTCAAGCGGTTTTTCAATCCTTGAAAGTAGGGAATGTAAGGCAGTTTCTGTGGATCTGCCTTTGCAGTATGCGTGTTGCGTATTTGCTAAGAGAGAAGGGTTAAGGGTGGGCGTCAATTAGTCTTTCAAGAGTTTTGAGAAGAAATAAGGATAGGCTTATTGGCCTATAGTCGCTGTGTTTAGCATGTGAGGCTTTGCCAGCTTTGGGTATAAATACCACTTTTGATTCCCTCCATTTTGTAGGTATATAGCTAACCTTAAAGCAGCTTGTAAAAATTAGGTGTATCCACGCCATGGTGTGCTCCAAAGAATTTTGAAGCTGGGCCGGAATAATATTGTCTGGTCATGGTGACTTAAAGGGCTCGAATGTGTCGATTGCCCATTTAATTTTGGCTTTAGTGACAATATCACTACTGTATAATCTTGAAAGGTCTGGTTGCCTAATTGTCGGTTGTTGCCAGCCGAAGTAGAAGTGCAGCTCTTGGTGAGAGCGTCCACCGTGTCGTTATCAATAAGAAAGGTCACCAAAGTGGTTGCTCGGGTAGAGCGCTCCACTTTAAGGACCTTCCAGTTGCTAGTGGGGAAGCTTGGGTTAAGCAACCTCAGCGTCTGCAAAATTTTCTCCGGTTTCGAAGGGTGGATGGGTAACCAAGCCCTTGCTCTCGGACATGATGTAATGTCTTTTGGATCCACTACCCTCAGCCGTGCGCCAGGGTATACCTCTCCCACTTTTGCGATGGCGGCTTTGTAAAGCTCTGCCGATCGCTCATCCTCGCATGCCACCAGCCGGATGTTTCCTTGGAACCATCCAATGCTGTAGCATGAAAACGGTGCTCCAGGGTTTTCGAGCAGTACTTTCAGCGTGACACGACTAGTGGCAGCCTCGATCCATTTCCAAAAGTGTTTTGGAATGGTTCCGGTAGGGCTACCATCGTCTACGACCCCCACTATTCTCTTGCTCTTCGCCACTTCAGCAAAAGATATCTTTAGTGGGGGCCCGAGGGTTTTCGCTCGTTGGTGAGATGTTGAATGCGGTTCCTCCATGGATCTGTCCCTTTTACTTGCGTTGGCTGGCTGCGCAGTCGCGGTGGCTGACTGCACGGGAGCGGTGGGTAGACCTTTAACGGCCTGATCCATGGAGAAGTCCGGAAAGACTATCTTTACCCAGGCTATGTCTTCCTGAATTTTAGCAAAGTCCTCCTTGGTGGTCTGGTCTTCCCTGATCGGATCTGTTGCATTCCGTCTCAAGATACGAAAAGCCTTCCGTTTTTCGTGTGGTCCGGGTTTGGTTGAGTCGGGCCTGATAAAATTCGCGGCTCTGCTGCTCACAATGGGTCCACTCAGTGACTTATACTATTAGAAGGTCCAGACGCTTGTGACTGACTGGAGCTCTTCTTGTTTGTGGAAGCCACCGACTGTCCTTCCCGAGCACGCGGAGCTGCAGTACCCGAATTTTTTGAGCCCGAGAGTGTCGCGGCTCTAGAATCGGCATCCTTAGGTGTAGTGGCACTGCCGCGCATTATCTAATCTATTTAAATATGAAATAAATAAATAAATTAGATGAATACTTCTCCATTTAAAAAGAATCTAGCCTTAAAACAGCTAGATTTTGCTTTCTATATTTCCTTTAGTTAATGTGTGCAATTAGGGCAAGAATTTTATAAAAAAAATAAGTTAATAATATGGAATCTAGCTATAAAAACTCTAGATTCAAAAAAAAAATGATCTCTGGCTTAAGTGTCAGCACTGACGGGTAGCCCAGCACTGACGAAAGACAGGGTCGTTCTTTGGACCAGAGAATCAAAACAAAGGCGCCTCAAAAACTCACTCCGCTATGCACCGTGGTGTGCCCAAACCCTTCTCCCACCTGGCTGGTCCGGATCCGTCCCTCCTTTGCTGAGTGTGTGTCTCGGCGGGAATAGCGCTCGCCGGCAGCGGCAACAACAACAGCTACACAGGGGTTAGGGTAGGTAATGGTTGTGGTTGTGTCAACAACACAGGTGGCAAACAACCAGCTCGCTGCAGCACAGTTGTTTGTGCAGCACACAAACAATTGTTGTTTACACTTGGGCACTTCACACACTTCGCGGTGGATTTTATTTTAATAGTTTTATATTTTTATTTAATATTGCGAAAAAAGAAGTTGCGGAGCTTGATAAACACATTCGATCAGTTTCGATAACGATAACGATCTCCTCGATTTCATAACAGTACATAAAATTTTACCTTTGTAGTAACATATGTCACATAAGGATGCTTCTTTATGTCTGTTTGTAGCACAACATTGTCCAATTACCAATATAGATTATCGGACAAATCACTTTCGTAGTAACGATACATTATTTAAGGGGTTACATACAGTTAATTTTTTTTTTGAAAATCGATATTTTTTCGTAATGTACATTTGTACACATGTACATATTTAAGTACACCCACAAATTTATTTCAAATCGACCCGGCAATTATTTTCGAAGATACACGCACATTTGTAAAGACTTAGCAGGTTAATTTACAGTGCAGTTAAACTTTAAAGGCATTTTTCTCAAAACTGTGTTTTCAAAGTCGGTAACCACGGTTTCTCGAAAACGGCTGAACCGATCGGTCTCAAATGTTTAGACAAGATTCTTAAATAATATTGTTTAAAAATTAATCAAGGTTTTTTCTCACCGATAAATCTTTTTTTTTTAAGATTTTTTTTTTAGGCAAAAATTTGGGTGAAAAGTCATTTTTTTTTTTGGAAACCAGCCATTTTGTAAAAAAAATGAATGTTACTTATTCCTTCGATTAATTTTTAGATTTTACAATTGTTTGACGAAATCCGTTTAGTTTTTTAATATTGGATGATCAAGTCCAGAGATATCGTAGTCACCGCAAAGCACCTTTTTGGAGTAGAGCTTCTAGAGATCAGCTGTAGCAGTTTTCAAAATTATAATTTTTACAAATAAAAAACAGGGGAAAGCTAACTTCGGCTCGACCGAAGTGTAGGTTGTATAATTTATCAAATTAAGTTTTTAAATGATTTTCGTCGAACATTCTTAGCTATGCTATTTCCGAAACTCAGCTATAGATGGCGCCATTACTTTCACCATTTGCTTCCCAGTTTGTTATATGGCAGCTATACGATATATTCATCCGATTTTTACCAAACTTCCCAAAATTGTATGGAAACTGATAATATTCATAATTGGAAAGTAAAAAGACGCTACCATTGCAAACAAAAAAGTTTTTCTCACTAGAACTACTTTTTCGACCGATCGCTCCTATGGCAGCTATATGCTATAGTCTTCCGATTTGAGTAGATATAAAATACGGGTTTAAGCGCTGTTTTGGGGGTGGGGGTTCCGGTTCAGTGATTTTGGGGTGGGGTAATTAGCATAATTAACCCATTAATTAGGTCATTAATGTGACAGGTGGGGTAATTAGGGGGTAATTTATGGGGTAAAAACCCATTAATTAGGTCATTAATCTGACAGGTGTGGAAATTATGGGGTAAAAACCCATTAATTAGGTCGTTAATCTGACAGGTGGGGTAATTCATGGGGTAAAAACCCATTAATTATGTAGGATTAGGGGGTTGGGGTGCCCTAATTAGCATTCAGGGGTCATTAATTATGCAGGATTAGGGGTTGGGGTGCCCTAATTAGCATTCAGGGGTCATTAATTTCGTCAGGGTAGGGGTGCGGTTGACCTAATTAGGTTAAAAGGGTCATTAATTATGCGTGAGTAGGGGGTGGGGAGCGCGCGCATGCATGAACATGTTCATGTCAGGTGGGGTGTGGTGGTCACGCATGCATGTAGGTTGACCTAGTTAGCTGTCAGGGGAGGGTGGTTTGGTTGTGCGCATGCGCGCCTACATTTATACCATGACGCATGCGTGCCAACCAAGGGTGGGTTGATATTTGTATAGAACTGAGTGCAGGTGGGGTCTGGTGCCCACGCAGCTCAGAGTGGTCACGCATGCGTGTCAGGTTGTCTCCACTAAGATGTCAAATTAGTGGTTAGTTTATTAGGGTTAGAATACATTAAGATGTCAACTTAGGGACTAGTTTATTAGGGTTAGAATCCATTAAGATGTCAACTTAGGCTAGTTTATTAGGGTTAGAATAGGGTACCCACGAGTGGTAGTGGTGGTTGGATGAAATGTCAGTTAAATATCTCCACCTCCTCAACGGACCGTCAGGGGTTGGAGTTGCACCTGTTTGATTGTGTGTGTTTGTTTCTGGTTATGTGCGTGCGTGAAAAGAGTGGGAGGGGAAGTTGTTTAGTGAGCTAAATAGCTACCCCTCCCACTCATTTCACGAGTGTGCGTCAACGGTCTGATCATTCCCCTCAGGGTTGGTTTGTGAGGGTGCGCACGCGGGAAAGTTGACCTAGTTAGGGGAGAGTAGGGGTGGGCGCGCATGCATAACAAGGTTCCTCCAATGCACAACCTTTATGATTTTCATCCCTCTCCTTATTCGGGATCGTTCTTAGGTATTTTTGGGTCTTTTTGGTTGACCACACACATACACACGCACAGGTACAACATAATCATCAGCTGAAAATGTGTGTGTATGTTTACACACCCACTTGTGGGGGTGACTTTTCGTCCGTTATAGAAATTATTAATCAAACTAGACTAGGAGCTCTTTTCATTTTCTTCATATAAAATTAGAGAATATTTGAAGGAAAATTTAGTTTAAAACAACTTGTCTTCGGGATCAAACGTATTTTGTGTTAACAAACGTATTTTGTGTGATCAAACTGAAAAAATTTAGTTTAAAACCACTTCTCTTCGGGATCAAACGTATTTTGTGTAAACAAACGTATTTTGTGTGATCAAACTAATTTTTTCTGAGTGGAAAACCAACACCTGAAACCTAAAAGTGAATAAAAGTGATACAAAACAAGCACCATCATCAACGAGTTGAAAGCTAAAAGTGAAATAACACTGTGTTAGAACATCAAAGATCATAGTCAGCACCAGCTTTACGACCAGCTTCAAAACCAGCTACAGCTCCAGCACCAGCTCTACGACCAGCACCAAAACCACCTCCTAAACCATCACCAGCTCTACAAAACCAGCTCCAAATCCAACACCAGGTATACTACCAGGTCCAAAACCAGCTCCAAAACCAGCACCAGGTATACTACCAGGTCTAACATCAGGTCCGAAACCAGCACCAGGTCTATAACCAGCTCCAGATCTACTATGAATCATCAAGAAGCGGTTTCTGATCAGATTCTGAAGGAGTTTAATGGTATGCAGAAGCCGTTGCTCACAAAGCTGAAAATGGAGGCGAATATTGGATTCCCAATTTTAAAAGCGGAGCGGAAAAAGACAAAGGTTGGTGACTCCCTTGCTCTGGAACTGGAGGAGTATATTTTATACCTCTCTGGTAGATATACAAATCTAAGCGATATGGCAATAGATGGTATAAAAAATAAGCAATATCGTGTTATTAAAAAGAGTGAAGATAATAAGCTCTACTTGGAATTGAATACAATGTAATTAAAATAAACATTTTTGAATAAAAAATAAATTTTTACAAACACACAACCTTATAAAATGTCTAGTATAATTTTAAATAAATTTGGTTCGAGGGTATTATAAATAATAAAATGATTAAATATTTTCTACAGTATGATTTTGGAATCTGATGTTGTTAGACCTACACCTCACTTGTACATAGAAACGCGAGCAAGCACATTACAAAGCTCTAACAATGGATAGATATATTTTAGATCAGTTAACGAAAACAAGGAATGTATTGAAAAGAAAGTTCAATGATCTTAGACAAATGAAAAACGAGAATGCTATTCAATTGGAAGAAACTTTTAAACCGATCACAGAGCCCTTACATGAACTCGTTAATGAAAACAAAAAACTGAAATATAAAGTTGGAAAACAAGAGAATGATGATGAAGATGATGATGAAGATGATGTTGAGTATGATCAAGTAAAAAAGAAAAAAATTAAGTTTGTTAAAACGAAAAAGGATAAGTTTTCTGTTAAGAAATCGGAAAGTGACTATGTTGATGCTGAAGAAGATGATGATGAAGAAGAAGATGAAGACGAAGATGAATTCTTTTCTCAGTCAGCTATAGAAGATAAAGATGTCGAATTATCGAGTGATAATATTAATCTTAATATCAGTCAACTATTAAGAGATCGAGTTTTTGATAAGACTTATGGTCCTACCAAAACCAATCAAAAACAAGAAAGAAAGTCGGTCAAGCCCGACTATAACATACTCTGTACCCTTAAACTCGCATTTGCTCAGGAGTCAAACGGCCAGTTAACACCCCGCGCACAACGCGGTGCGCTCTCTAAGTTTCTCTCTCTCTCTCTCTCTCTTTCTCTCTCGCACTAAGATTGCCTGTGTTGAACGGTTAGGGTATGTTGCTGTGGTTGTTGGTGGGGGGGTGGGTGGTGTTAACTGGCCGTTTTTTGCCCATAACTTGAGTATCGTTCATCCGATCTTTATCATTCCTTCAGCAAATCGATAAATAATTTTGTTTACAAGGTATCTCTAGAAGGAACGAACGATCTATCTCCAAAACGGCAGGAGATATGAAGTTTTTTCCAAATTGCGGGGCGGGAGGGGGCGTGGCAAAATTTGAAAATAAACTTGATCTGCCTGCAAGTATAAGAAATATATGTCCCATACATGTCAAACCTCTATCTCTTACCATCTCTAAGATCTCTTCGTTCATACGGACGGACAGACAGACAGACGGACAGACAGACAGACGGACATGGCTATATCGACTCGGCTGTTGATGCTGATCAAGAATATATATACTTTATAGGGTCGGAAACGATTCCTTCTCCCTGATGATGTAAACTAGCTAGTACATCGACTACAAATACTAATTGCATCAGAAACTGCTGGTAATCACAATCATAATAATGAAATTGTCTCGATAATTGAAGAGTTGCGGGAAGCGAAAATAATATATTAATAAATATGGTGGGCAGTTGTAATTTATGTTTATAATCAAAATTTCAGTTGACAAGTTTGGTCATTATTCAAATGATAAGGGATTTTCACAACATTTTAAAAAAGAGATTAAAAATGTCTCAGGGTTGTACATTGATGTGGATGGGAATCTCAATGCTCAGAAAAAACGAATAATAAACTCATCGCTTCCGCTAAATAATGATGATTTAGTTGTGAAAGCCTATGTTGATGATAAAATATCAAAGTTGAAAGCAATTCAAGCCCTTAATTTTTCACAATCACTCGAACGTAGAAATATTAAATTTAATAGTTTAGAAAAACAAGTACTTGATCTTGTTAAATTGGTAGAAAATGTTGATAAAATTCTCAATAATGTTATTGAGAAGATTAATAATCTTACTACTTTTGTTGGCAGCAATTGTAAATCACAATCTGACAAGACAGATAGAGTCGTCTATGAGAATATCTCATCTCTACACCAAGAAAATATTAATAACTAAGACACGCCCACGTTAATTTGCTCAGACTCATCATGTCACTTGACAAGTTTGGACATGGACATTACTCGAATGATAAAGAGTATTTAAACTACTGGAACAGTGATAACAAAAATATAACAGGATTGTTTATTGATGTGGATGGGAATATAAATGTTCAGAAAAGACGAATAAAAAATTGCATCAACCCAATACATGCAAATGATTTGGTAACAAAAGAATATGTTGATAATAGTCTAGTTTGGGTGGAAAAAGAAATATCCAAAACAAATCGTTATCGAAATCCAAAATTGCAAGCACTAGAAAAAACCATTATTAATCTCAAGCAGCGTATAGATAATTTTGAAAAATCAATTCAGAACGATGTTTATTCCAAATTAGGAGCTATTGAGTATAATATGTTTTTAAATAGTGGAACAATATCAGCAGTGGGTGCAACAACAGAAGAAATACCTATTAAATAAAAAACATGAGTAAGCGGGGGGTAGTGAATGAATTGCACGCACCATCATTCAAGAACTTTCGACGACGTAGAGTAGTAACAAAGGGTATAAACGATTTATGGCAGGCTGATTCAGTAGAAATGGGTATGTACGCAAAATCTAATAATGGATATCGTTATTTGTTAACAGTAATAGATACTTTTTCTAAGTTTGCATGGGGTGAAGCATTAAAGTCCAAAAGTGCTGTAGAGGTTACTAAAGCGATGGAGAAAATATTTAAATCGGGGCGTGGTGTTCCCAAGAACTTGCAAACTGATGATGGTACTGAATTCTTTAATAAATCATTTAGTGCGTTAATGAAAAGTTATGAAATCAATCATTACTCAACATTCAGCAGCTTAAAGGCATCAATTGTCGAGCGATTGTGGCGTGAATTCAGTTTCAATGGTAAATATAAGTGGGTTGGAATGTATAAAAACCTAATTGATATTTACAACAATCGCTACCATAGAACAATTAAAATGAAACCAATAAATGTGAATTCATCCAATGAAAAACACATTTTGAAGACGGCATACAAACATATAAAAATATTTATAGGTGGAAAATTTCGTAAAGGAGACCTTGTACGCATAAGTAAATATAAACATGTATTTGAGAAGGGGTACACACCAAATTGGACAACAGAAATTTTTAGAATTCAAGAAGTTAAAAATTCTTTTCCTACTACATATTTACTTTGTGCCAGCTGATACGTCCCTTGGACGAGCAGAAGACTTGGACACAGCGGAGCGGGACCCTTTGAACCATAGCTCATGACGGTAGTGGGGGTGGGTTTTGCTATGCCTAAGACTCGACGTACATAATTTTATTATTATAGAGTCCCTTCTGAAACTATACGAGGGAGCTAAACTCCGAAAAAAAACTAATCAGGGCCAAAGCCACATTCCAAATTTAAAAAAATGATAGTGGACTTTCCAACATTGCGAACACTTCTCCATAGATGCGAGGTCTAGGGTGTTGTTTGACACTCGCTTTCGTTACCCTCCCAACCAATGATTCGCAATCGAGCGGTTTCTGCGAATCCCAAAAAAAACACATTTCTACACGTCTACGTCACCATGTCAACAGGAACCCACGAAAAGATTAATAATTCATCTTTATAAAATTCTTCATTTATTACTATTATTTATCTGCAACATGGTTTAATTCAAAAATTTAAATTTCAAAGGAATTTAACTAAATTTAATAATTTTTCTTTTAATGGAATTCCTTAAATGTGCCTTTAATTTAATTATATAAATTCTCCTTCGGCTAAGATTAATTTTATTCAATAATTTTTCTTTTAATTTGAACCCTTTTCTTTGAACTTACTTCTCCAAAATTTTCTTTAAATTTAATCATAAGCTTTCCTTAACAAGAATTCATTTCCACATTTTTTAATAATCTGTACATTACTTTATGTGAGCCTACACCAAAAGCTAAATGCAACATTTTTCTGGACAAACAAAATATCAGGGCAAGTTCGGGTTTATTTAAATGGCAAGATTAAATGTTTTTATTTTTGGTCAGATCAATCAATCAAAAGATCAAAGGGATATTATCATGTGCACTCAATTGTCTATTCATTTTTCTTCTTTTACTTTACGTTACTTTCTTTGACTTTTAACACATGGCCGAGATGGCCAAATAACCAACCGCTTTTGGGTGCATTAATTGCAATTAATCACAAACAAAAGATTAAGCAAAACCAGCTGTTTAGCTGAGAGGCGCGCTTTGCAGCGGCAAAAGAGCGGTCTTATCACTCTTGCTTAGACAAGGGCAAGAGTCATGTTTACCGTTTAAAAATTTTAAATTTTTAAATTGATAAGTGCATGTTAGTTTTAAGAGAAAATTTAGTAAGAGCACTTTACAATATACGGCCAGATAATCGTGTATTGATCGAAGGCTCAAAGAGAGAAGGAGATAGTTAAGCTTGTGTATTACTTACATACAGCATCCAGCGATGAAGAGCTCTCCAGGGTGGTTGTTGTTTTAGTTGTAGGTGGTTGTAGTTGTTGTTGTAGAAAATAAGTGTTTGTTGTTTTGGTGTGTATATGGTTGTTGTTTTTACACAAGGGATTTTATGGGTTGGTGTTGTTGTTGTATACATTTTTCTTTTACTCGTTATTATATATGCTTTCGGTATTGCTGCTGGGTGATGATTTTCTATTCTTTTATTTCAGCATATATAATAATTTGTAAATTAAACCCAATCCGCGAACATGCACTTATTTTTTCCAGTTCAGTATATGGACTTTAATATGTATGTACTTTTCTTTGGGTCACTTAAACCATCAGCAGCTAGCATATACACATGTACATATGTATGTATGTATCATTAAGTTTTTTTAATTTGCAAACACGAGGCCAATTTGCTTGCAGATTACTGCCGTTCGATCGAGCTTGATAAAAAAAATGAATATTTGGCACTGCACTTTACTTTTTGATTGATTGATTGAATGACTGTGGGGGGTTTTGCTCTGACCCTTTTGGGGTATTTTTCACTGATTTTTCTGAATGTTTTCCACTAGAGTTCTACTCATTCATTATCACTAGTTTAAACTGCGGCTTTCAATGATGACGATGACGACGAAACTGACGATGGCCAGTTGGGCCGCGGTTAGCTTCGGGCGGCTTCTGCCGAATCGATGATGGATAAGTAGATGATCCAAAGGTGATAAAGAGAAGATTTGTATGCGCCTTCAATAAAATCGCACCCACACCAAAACTGCAAGCGTTCGTTTGGCTCTTTGCGCGAGCTATTGCGGCCAGTGGGTGTGGGTGGGGGGTTGAAAAGGCCAGAAGAAGAACTTCTGCCTGCGCTGTAGGCGAAAAATAAAGACATTGGAGTTCTTCTGGTTTTTTTTTCAACAGAATGTAACCAATAACACATACCTTGTTGAATTTTCAGCGAAGAGCAAAGAGTGATCTTTGCTGCTCTGCCGGGGGGGATAAATTTGCCAAAACTGGCACCAAAAATTATGCCAGTAGAAATGTTCGTTTGGGTGGATTGATTAAATTTTATCCATCTAGAACAACGTAAAGGCAGGTATCCGGCCCTTGGCTTTCGACCTTCCAATTGAGGGAGGAGCCGATTATCAGCTTGTGCGTGGTGACACGTACAACAGCAAAGAGGCCAATATGAGGGCAGTCAAACCTTTTATAGCTGCCAAGTCAGGCGGAAGCAAAGGGTTTTCAATAAAGGTAGCTGCGCTTAATGTCAAAGTAAAGCTTTGCGCGCAGTCGCAATGACTTTTATCGTTGGCAGGCAACCTTGGAGTGCCTCTAAAACTGTAATGCGCGCAAAATTCAAATATCGTAATTTTTTTTATTTTGCAGCGACCACTACACACAAGATAATCTGCCACCGTTAGACAGAAGATTATCTGGAATCAGGCTCTAATATCTTTGGCGTGAAAAGTGCCTACTTCTCGACCTTGCAAGTCTTCCAGCAAGTTGAAACAATTGCCAAGTTTCTTCCGTACTCGGCACTTCACAAACTGTGGACCGAGTTTGGCATTGAAATTCTGAGAAAATTTGCTAAGAGCAAAATTGCGGCGAAAAACCTCCTGACCCTCTCGAAAAGACACAGGCTTCGATCGAAGATTATATTGCTGAACATTGCGGTCATATGCTAGTCGAATATTGGCTTGAATGTCTTTACGGAACAATGCTAAATTATCCGTTCGAGACAAAGGTACAACCGGTTCTTCCAAAAGTGATAACTCTTTAAGCAGACGATAATCCGATCCGTGGGTTATCATGTCTAAACCAAATAGAGCTTTATATGGCGAACAGCCTAATGACTGATGAAGCGAGGATCGAAGCGAACAAGAAATGCTTGTGAGATGTTTATCCCAATCAGTTTGAACCTGCTTTATGTAAGAGCGAACAGCAGACAATAATGAACGGCTTACTCGTTCGGCGGCATTGCTTTGCGGGGCATATAAGGCTGTATATACATGCTTTATACCCAGCTGGGTCAAAAATGCATTAAAATCATTGGCCTTAAACTGTGAGCCATTATCGCTAACAACCGTTTCAGGCACCCCGAAGCAGTGAAAAATATGTTTCAACAAGAATTCTTGGATGGCCGCAGAAGAAAATTTTTTTAGCGGGCATAGCCAATGATATTTACTGAAATGATCCAGCACAATGAGCAAGCCAATATGTCGATCTTTGCTTCGCGGATATGGACCAAGCAAATCGATATAAAGCCTTTGAAAGGGTCTGCATGTTGGACTATGTGCACCCATGGGTGGACGAAGAACATAGTTAGGAGCTTTTGTTTCCTTGCAAGTGTCACAGTTCCGAATGTACTCACGCACATCTTTAGCCAAACCTGGCCAGTAAAGATTTCTGCGAAGTCTTTCTATGGTCTTTTGTATTCCACAATGAGCAGAAATGACACAGTCGTGTGCTTGTCTAAGCACATCCATTCTCAGCCGTTTGGGAACCCAGCATTTCCACAAATGCTTGTCTTGCATGGCATTACCCGTTGCGTGCTCGGTTCTCAAATAGAGAAATTGGTCGATAATTTTAACATCGGGGAATTTGGACATGCTCAACCGGAACTTTTCTTTGATGGCTTTGTACTCATCGTCAAAAAACGCGTCGGAGTCTAAATCAATGACAGGGCCAATTTCCAATTCGGCTATTTCGTCTTCACAGAGACGAGACAGGGCATCAGGAACAACGTGCTCCTTACCTTTTCTATGAGAAATTGTAAATTTAAACTGTTGCAGGCGAAAAATCCAACGTGCAAGTCTGCCAGAGACGTTTTGTTGGCGCATAAGCCAGACCAAGCTTGAGTGGTCTGTCACTACTTCGAACTCTTGGAGCTCTAAATAGCATCTGAATTTCTCAATGGCTAAGATTACGGCCAAACACTCCCGCTCAGTGACGCTGTAATTGCGTTGAGCACGACTCAGCTTTTTAGACATAAAAGCGATCGGTTTTTCATCATTATCCTCTGATAATTGCACCAATACGGCCCCTATGCCAAAGTCGCTTGCATCGCAGTGCAAATAAAACTTTTTATCAAAATCGGGATTTTGCAACACAGGTGCGGAAGTCAAAGCCAGCTTAAGCTTCTCCATGGCCTGTTGGGCTTCAGAAGACCAAACGAATTTCTTCTTTGTGGACAATACTTCCGAAATTGGACAAGTCGAATCAGAGAAACTATTTATAAAGCGGCGATACCACCCACAAACTCCTAGGAAGCCTCGAACTTGCTTTAAGTTTTTTGGGGGTGGCCAGTTTAATATACTGGAGATTTTTTCAGGGTCGGTACAGATACCACCACTGCCAATTACGTAGCCTAGGTAATTAACGCTAGTTACACAAAAATGGGACTTTTCGATATTTAGAGTTAAGTTTGCCTTTCGGAATTGTTCTGCAATTCTGATTAGCACTGCCAGGTGAGAAGAAAAATCTTCGGAGACAATAATTAGGTCATCTAGGTAACCGAAAACACAATGGCGGAGATCAGGCGGAATTATTTCATCCATTAACCGACATATTGTGGATGGCGCGTTACACAGGCCAAAAGGCATAACCTTGAATTGGTATAGCGGCCGGCCCGGTACCGTAAATGCTGTTAACGCCTTCGATTCTTCCGACAGCTCAATCTGCCAGTAAGCGTCCTTTAAATCTAGCTTGGAGATTAAGTTTGCTTCCGGAAGTCGCGCCATGATACCTTCGATGCTGGGTAGCGGATATGCATCCTTTTTGGTATGTTCGTTCAACGTTCGAGCATCCAGACAGAGCCTAACTTTGCTCGGCTTTACAACCATGCGCATTGGCGAACTCCATGGACTGGAAGAAGGCTCAATGACTCCTAATTGGAGCATGCGGTCTATTTCTGCAAATAATAGCTTCTCAACTGCTGGGCTGACTGGGTAGAAACGTTGTTTCACCGGCTTAGCGTCTCCAATATCAATGTGATGTTGGATCAGACGAGTTCGACCTAAGCCTTGAGAGCAGTTAGGGAACAATTTCTTAACCACGTCTAGCTGTTGCAGTTGCAAACTATCTAATGGGTACAAATTTGGGTCATTAGTTATACTTTGGCATGACTTAGATTCAATACAACTAATAATATGCGGCGCGAGAGCAAAGATTCTCCAAAAATCAATCCCTAAAATTAGCCTTTGCTTTATGGATGGAATCACATATAGCTCAATTGATTTTTGAGTATTTTTGTAAGTCATCGCGACCGTTAAAACTCCAATCACATCGTGTGAATGGCCATCACACGTATGAATTAATTGGCTTAAATTCTGAATATTGGACTAAGCTTTCAGCAGCTAAGTCGGATCCAATACAGCTTACGTTTGCTCCTGTGTCTAGTAGACCGTATTCGGTAAAATTTAGAAAGGACACGTCTGCGTAACTGCGAAGATCATGGCTATTTTGAAAAATAGCAGATACTAATAATCTACTACTACTTTTCAGAGCCGAAAAATGTTTTCTTAATCGATAAGTATTTCTACGTACTTCAGGATTATCTTCATTAAATATCCTGTTCCTAGTGTCTATATAATGTTGCAGCCTCTCATGATAGGGCCGAAAACTGGATCTAACACAATCGAGCTTATCTTCCTGTGAGCGCTGTAAAATACGCACAGGCGCAAGAGAATCTGCGCTAGTGTGCTCCTTCGATGTTGTATCTTTTACTTTGGGGGCATCCGGGTGGTGTTGGGTGCACCCTTCTGACGGTTTTCCGACAGACGTCGAAGACAAGTCTGACACTGTGGCTTATATACATTTGGTTTACCACAACCGTAGCAGAAAATACGGCGTTCTGACAAGCAGTCTTCCCAAATATGGCCAGGTACCTCACAATTCCAACATTTTATATTTGGATTTGCACGGATGGCGGCAACTTTCGAATTCAATTCTGCTTCGGATTCCTCTTCGTGCTCTAAGGATTGATCTTCCAGGGCATTCACTTTACGATGGGGAATCGAGGCTCTAAGCTTTGGCGTAGCTTCAGTTTGCACATTAAGCTCGCGCACCAAATTCTCATTTAATTGCACAAGCCTACGTAATTGGCCAATAGTGCGCACCTCTTGGTATAACAACTTTTCTCGAGTTGCTGGCAGCAAGTTATTCTTGAGAATTTCTAATAATTCTGCGTCATCCATTTGAGTAGACGAGCTATCCATTAGGGAGTCGTAAAAAGTGGCAAAAGTTTCGCCAGGTTTCTGTTTACGAGATCGTATTTGTTCTCGGCTCATGAAATCCGAGCGACAATCTTTATAATGTTGGCGTAACGCTACACAGAGATTGTCCCAAACAATTTTGGTGGTCTTCTTATGGTACCTCCAGTACCAATCACGGGCTTTACCTGTAAACAACACATGTATGTGTTTACACAAAGCTACAAAGTCTTTTCCCAGTGTTTCGTCGGTAAGCGCTTTGACCCGATAGAGGAACTCACTTACGCTTAGGCCATCCAGAGATCCATTAAACTGCACATTCCATTTTTGCATGGTATCTGCTGTTCGATTGGATGGTCCGGAGCCACTACTAGGCGACGATTGGGACGCTGAACTAGCTTCTGGCTCGCTCACATTAGAATGAGGGCTCACGTGCATTGCTGACATAAGTCGGGTAACAGTTTGCTCAATAATATTTTGGACAGCAGAATAGTCCAAGTTATTAATTTGGTTGACATTGTTAGCACGAGCACGTCTATAAGTCTGATCTCTTCCTCGACCTCTTCCTCTAGTAATAGGTCTTGCAGGGGCCTCTGTATGATTAGTGCTATTGCTGGCGTTGAGTTCGCCAAGTGGAGCATTGTTCGAATCCTGGCTAGTTCCTTGCTGATTTATATCAGCGGCAACTGACAATTGATTTAGGGCTTTAGTCAAATTTCGAGTTAACACTCGTGGTGAATTGTTAGGCGGTACGCTAGGTTGTGCTTGTTTAGACCTAGGTGAGCAGTTCCCAACAACAAGTTTTAAATGTTCCGGTTGTAATTCAACTGCGCAACTGGGACATTGGGGTTGTGTTTCTATCCAAGTTTCTAGGCAGGCTTTGTGAAATATGTGCTCACAAATGGTAATCAGACAAGTTTGAGTGTTTGTCATAAGTTGTAAACAAATTGGACAGTGGTTTTCCTCAGTGCCTGCTGATGGCGACAAATTGGGAGTATGCTGAACAGGAATTATCAAAAGTAGATTGGTTCCTGATAGATGACATTACTGGTGACTAAAAACATGTAGAAACGGTACAGTACAGAGATAATTTCCGCATATTGAGAAGTTTGAAAATGATATTGGGCTATTTTAACTACTTTGGCGATTTAAAGCTTTGCTGGACTTGACCTTTCAATTGGCTGTTGTTGCTCGGTAGCGATACGCAGTCAGCATTATACATCTATTCCAGATACAACGGCAGTACATTATCCAGCCAAATCCTAACAAAAGTTTTCAAAAATCGCAAAAATGTAATGACATTTATTTTACCAAAACTCATACGAATGAATCAAAGAAAAGGCTATCACAGTGACAATCGGCAGGGTATCCAGTCTCAGCTAAATACACAAGATTTCCTGATATGTTTGCGACAGTATTTCCAAAATTACTTTCCAATGAAAGAAAAAGTAAAAAAACATCATACGAAAGCAAGCGAGCTAAAATTGTGTGAGCAGTGCTCATAGCAGATGACAAATGCTAATTTATACTTTAGATCTAGCAGCTAATTACCAACATTCCGGCTTACATTCATCGTCAGCAAGTAATGCAAATGCATCTAAAACAAGTTCTACGACGACTCATGTATCCTATCGTAATGAATCCTCTTATATCTTCACCTTGTACTAAAAGGCCAATGCAACACTAATTTATTCAGCAGTGTCGATATAATTAATAGTAGAAATTTGAGTATTGCCGGCTCTAGGTCAAGTGAAACACACAAAAATGTATGATGTTTTCCAATATATTTCGGTTGCTCCTCGGCAACCATCTTCAGGGACACTACAAAACAATTTACCAATTACAATTTAACATAGATTCAATCAAAACAAAACAAAAAAGAGATTTTTCACATACATTATTTTACACGTCTGCTCCGTTCGGCGTGGAGTTGGATACTGATCTATTATTTGTCAGTAAGTGTCTGTATAGGTGAGCACAGCTTTCCGTGTCCGTCTTGTAGTTAAGTCTCTTGTCTGTTGGTGTGTCAATTATATGTAGCATCTCTATAGTGAAACGTTTGCTGTAGTGGTTTTCTTGCTGCAGGATTGTTGTTGCTTCAAAATTCGGCGAGTGTCCGCTATCCATACAGTGTGTCGCGAGCGCCGTTTTTTGTATGGTTGATTGATGTCTGAGTTTGTAGTCCGATCTATGTTGGGATTTTCTTGTTTTTAATTTAGATTTTGTTGTACCAATATACAATTTGTTGCAACTGTTATCTGCATTTCCATTGCATGGTATCTTGTAGATCACATTACTCCTGTCGGCTGTGGCTATTTTGGACTTCGTCTTATTGAAGAAGTTTCTCATTGTGCTATTGGGTTTGTGGGCTAGTTGTATGTCATGTTTGTTGAAGCAGTCTGAATGGGCGAACCGTTCCGAAAGCTTAAGGACATATGTTAGAGACTTATAAATTCTGGGTTGTTGTTTTCTTTTGGAAATTGGTTGGCCGTTCTTCTCAATCAGGGATTTGATAATTTTTGTTGGGAAGTCATTGTCTTTCAAAATTTGTTTAATCTCTGAAATGGTCTCCTTATGATATATTTCGTCACTAATTTTCATCATCCGTTGTATACAACCCCTTGCTGTATTTATTACCATATTTCTCGGGTGCTTGGAATGGTAGTTGATGATTCTGCCTGATGCTGATGGCTTCTTGTACCACCTTAGCTTAAGTTGATTTCCCTGTCTGTTAATTGTGGAGTCTAAATATGCTAGTTTGCCATCCGTCTCCAATTCCATGGTGAAATTTAAATTCCTGTGAAATGAGTTTAGTGCGTCAAGTGTGTTTTGTATCTCTTCTTCTTTGGTGATGGCAAAAAGATCGTCTACATATTTTGTAAGCAATCTTGGAGGGTGCTTTAGTTTTATGACTGTGCTGTCAAGGAGTTCCTCCATCACGATGTCCGCTATAACTGGGGATGCTGGGGATCCCATTGGCATGCCTTTTAGCTGTGTATATATGTCGTCCTCAAATTTAAAGAATCTATTTTCTACAATGCAGAATCTTAAGATTTCCATAAAAAGTTGTTTGGGAATTTTCATATACTCTTGTATCTTAGTCCATTTTTGTCCAATAGTCTCCAACGCTAGTTCTACAGGTATGCTCGGGAATAAAGAGACTACATCAAATGAAATTAGTCTCTCATCGTCGCATATATACGTGTTGTTCGTTCGTTGTTTGAACTCAATCGAATTTTTGACGTTGTATGTTGAGTCCACCGTAAGATTTTTCAAAATTTTGATTATAAATCTGCAGAGGCCATGCGACGGTGCCCCGACGGACGAGCAAATTGGTCGTAGTGGAGTTCCTTCCTTGTGGATTCTTGGGAGTCCGTATATTCTAGGTGGTAGCGCAGTACTTGTCATGAGCTTTTTCCTTTCGGCCTTTGAAATAAGCTCCAGTTTAAACAGTTTGTCCACCAAATTGTTATTTTTAGTCTGTAGTCTTGTTGTCGGATCCTGTCTTAATTTTCTATATGTGCACATGTCTCCTAAAATGTCTATCATTTTCGTCCTATACTCATCTTTCTCAAGTGCAACCGTTTTGTTTCCTTTGTCAGAAGTTAAGATTAAAATATTGTCATTATACTCTGTACCGAAGGTACATAGAGTATATTAAGTTTGTGCAAAAGTATGTAACAGGGAGAAGGAATCGTTTCCGACCCTATAAAGTATATTTATTCTTAATCAGCATCAACAGCCGATTCGATATAGCCATGTCCGTGTGTCCTTCTGTCCGTCTGTCCGTCTGTCCGTCCGTCCGTCCGTCCGTCTGTCTGTCCGTATGAACGAAGAGATCTCAGAGATGGTAAGAGATAGAGGTTTGACATGTATGGGACATATATTTCTTATACTTGCAGGCAGATCAAGTTTATTTTCAATTTTTGCCACGCCCCCTCCCGCCCCCGTAATTTGGAAAAAACTTCATATCTCCTACAGTTTTGGAGATAGATCGTTCGTTCCTTCTAGAGATACCTTGTAAACGAAATTATTTATCGATTTGCTGAAGGAATGATAAAGATCGGATGAACGATACTCAAGTTATGGGCAAAAAAAACGGCCAGTTAACACCACCCACCCCCCCCACCGACAACCACAGCAACATACCCTAACCGTTCAACACAGGCAACCTTAGTGCGAGAGAGAAAGAGAGAGAGAGAGAGAGAAACTTAGAGAGAGCACCGCGTTGTGCGCGGGGTGTTAACTGGCCGTTTGACTCCTGAGCAAATGCGAGTGTAAGGGTACAGGGTACAGAGGTTTTTTCCAAATTACGGGGGCGGGAGGGGGCGTGGCAAAAATTGAAAATAAACTTGATCTGCCTGCAAGTAAAAGAAATATATGCCCCATACATGTCAAACCTCTATCTCTTACCATCTCTGAGATCTCTTCGTTCATACGGACGGACGGACGGACAGACGGACGGACGGACGGACGGACAGACGGACATGGCTATATCGACTCGGCTGTTGATGCTGATCAAGAATATATATACTTTATAGGGTCGGAAACGATTCCTTCTCCCTGTTACATACTTTTGCACAAACTTAATATACTCTATGTACCTTCGGTACAGAGTATAAAAATGATAGTGGACTTTCCAACATTGCGAACACTTCTCCATAGATGCGAGGTCTAGGGTGTTGTTTGACACTCGCTTTCGTTACCCTCCCAACCAATGATTCGCAATCGAGCGGTTTCTGCGAATCCCAAAAAAAACACATTTCTACACGTCTACGTCACCATGTCAACAGGAACCCACGAAAAGATTAATAATTCATCTTTATAAAATTCTTCATTTATTACTATTATTTATCTGCAACATGGTTTAATTCAAAAATTTAAACTTCAAAGGAATTTAACTAAATTTAATAATTTTTCTTTTAATGGAATTCCTTAAATGTGCCTTTAATTTAATTATATAAATTCTCCTTCGGCTAAGATTAATTTTATTCAATAATTTTTCTTTTAATTTGAACCCTTTTCTTTGAACTTACTTCTCCAAAATTTTCTTTAAATTTAATCATAAGCTTTCCTTAACAAGAATTCATTTCCACATTTTTATACTCTGTACCGCAGGTACATAGAGTATATTAAGTTTGTGCAAAAGTATGTAACAGGGAGAAGGAATCGTTTCCGACCCTATAAAGTATATATATTCTTGATCAGCATCAACAGCCGAGTCGATATAGCCATGTCCGTCTGTCCGTCCGTCCGTCCGTCCGTCCGTCCGTCCGTCCGTCCGTCCGTCCGTCCGTCCGTCCGTCCGTCCGTATGAACGAAGAGATCTCAGAGATGGTAAGAGATAGAGGTTTGACATGTATGGGACATATATTTCTTATACTTGCAGGCAGATCAAGTTTATTTTCAATTTTTGCCACGCCCCCTCCCGCCCCCGCAATTTGGAAAAAACGTCATATCTCCTACAGTTTTGGAGATAGATCGTTCGTTCCTTCTAGAGATACCTTGTAAACAAAATTATTTATCGATTTGCTGAAGGAATGATAAAGATCGGATGAACGAAACTCAAGTTATGAGCAAAAAACGGCCAGTAAACACCCACCACCCCCCACCCATCACCACAGCATTCTATTGAACGGCAATCTTAGTGAGAGAAAAAAAGAGAGAGAGAGAGTGAAACTTAGAGATGAGCGAGTATAACTCGTGAGCAAATGCGAGCTGCGACGTTAAGGGTACAGAGTATGTTATAGTCGGGCTTGACCGACTTTCTTTCTTGTTTAATAATCTGTACATTACTTTATGTGAGCCTACACCAAAAGCTAAATGCAACATTTTTCTGGACAAACAAAATATCAGGGCAAGTTCGGGTTTATTTAAATGGCAAGATTAAATGTTTTTATTTTTGGTCAGATCAATCAATCAAAAGATCAAAGGGATATTATCATGTGCACTCAATTGTCTATTCATTTTTCTTCTTTTACTTTACGTTACTTTCTTTGACTTTTAACACATGGCCGAGATGGCCAAATAACCAACCGCTTTTGGGTGCATTAATTGCAATTAATCACAAACAAAAGATTAAGCAAAACCAGCTGTTTAGCTGAGAGGCGCGCTTTGCAGCGGCAAAAGAGCGGTGATAAGTGCATGTTAGTTTTAAGAGAAAATTTAGTAAGAGCACTTTACAATATACGGCCAGATAATCGTGTATTGATCGAAGGCTCAAAGAGAGAAGGAGATAGTTAAGCTTGTGTATTACTTACATACAGCATCCAGCGATGAAGAGCTCTCCAGGGTGGTTGTTGTTTTAGTTGTAGGTGGTTGTAGTTGTTGTTGTAGAAAATAAGTGTTTGTTGTTTTGGTGTGTATATGGTTGTTGTTTTTACACAAGGGATTTTATGGGTTGGTGTTGTTGTTGTATACATTTTTCTTTTACTCGTTATTATATATGCTTTCGGTATTGCTGCTGGGTGATGATTTTCTATTCTTTTATTTCAGCATATATAATAATTTGTAAATTAAACCCAATCCGCGAACATGCACTTATTTTTTCCAGTTCAGTATATGGACTTTAATATGTATGTACTTTTCTTTGGGTCACTTAAACACTTTCAATCGGCCTGTAAGCATCAGCAGCTAGCATATACACATGTACATATGTATGTATGTATCATTAAGTTTTTATACTCTGTACCGCAGGTACATAGAGTATATTAAGTTTGTGCAAAAGTATGTAACAGGGAGAAGGAATCGTTTCCGACCCTATAAAGTATATATATTCTTGATCAGCATCAACAGCCGAGTCGATATAGCCATGTCCGTCTGTCCGTCCGTCCGTCCGTCCGTCCGTCCGTCCGTCCGTATGAACGAAGAGATCTCAGAGATGGTAAAAGATAGAGGTTTGACATGTATGGGGCATATATTTCTTATACTTGCAGGCAGATCAAGTTTTTTTTCAATTTTTGCCACGCCCCCTCCCGCCCCGCAATTTGGAAAAAACGTCATATCTCCTACAGTTTTGAAGATAGATCGTTCGTACCTTCCAGAGATACCTTGTAAATAAAATTATTTATCGATTTGCTGAAGGAATGATAAAGATCAGATGAACGATACTCAAGTTATGAGCAAAAAACGGCCAGTAAACACCCAGCACCACCCCACCCACCACCACAGCATTCTATTGAACGTCAATCTTAGTGAGAGAGAGAGAGAGAGAGAGAGAGAGAGAGTGAAACTTAGAGATGAGCGCGTATAACTCGTGAGCAAATGCGAGCTGAGACGTTAAGGGTACAGAGTATGTTATAGTCGGGCTTGACCGACTTTCTTTCTTGTTTTTATTTTGCAGCGACCACTACAACTTGAAGACTCAAAAGGTAATCCTATCGAGGGTGGATTTTATATACAAGAAATCAAAAAGACTCGTTTCCCCAACACATATCTCGTGGAAAAGATATTGAAACGAAAAGGGGATAAGCCCTTGTGCGGTGGTTAGGTTTCCCAAGAACTGAAGATAGCTGGGTTCATAAAAATGAAATTGATTAAATAGAACCATGTGCACACATGATGGTGGTGTGGGGTGGTATTTAACAATTAGTACTGGCACACAAATTCTGAATACATAAGCTAGCAGGTCAGCGTGGGGTACAAACATATAAAAATATTTATAGACGGTTTTGTGTGTGCGTGTAAGAGGGAACTTGAACATTTAAAAAGCATTCCAACATAGAGGGCGAATTGCCTACGCACAATCAATGACACGTGCACACATGGTGTTCATGGGGGAGGGGTAATATTTCAGAATCTGTGTTGGCACACATTCTGAATACATAAGCTATCACATGGTTGTTATCTGTGTGTATTCATTTGGAAACATAAATTTAATGAGGGGGCTTGGTGTTGTAATGTTCTAATTTTATATGGTTATGCGGGTATGTGTGCTAGAACCGAAGTGAAATTTTGAGGGGATCTTTTTCTATCGTTCAGTTCGAGTTTGACCGTCTACGAAAAATGATGGGTTTTAATCCAACTTTTTTTATTTTATATTATCTAATATTAATGGGTGGTGTAAACACCAGACCATTTTAATATGTTCTCAAAATAAATGAGACAGTGAGTGATGATTTGGAATTCATCGTTCAATTCCCAAGTGCAAAAGCACATGTTAAAGTACATTTAACATTTGATATTCTCGAACATAGTGATGTATTTAATAATAATAATACACAAACAATCGTTGAGGAAGCAGCTACATCAACAACAACAACAACCAGTACACCTTCATCAACTATCATAGAAGAAACCACAACAACCACAACGCCTTCAACAATAACTGCTACCGAGGAAACTATAACTACTACCACCGAGGAAGCAACTACTATAACAAAGAACAGCACCCCTTCAACAAGTACAATAGAAGAAGCCACAACAACCACAACACCTTCAACAATAACTGCCACAGAGGAAACTATAACTACTACCACCGAGGAAGCAGCTACATCAACAACAACAACAACAACCAGTACACATTCATCAACTATCATAGAAGAAGCAACAACAACAACAACAAGCACGCCTTCATCAACTATCATAGAAGAAGCAACAACAACCACAACAACAAGCACGCCTTCAACAATAACTGCCACCGAGGAAGCAACGACCTCAACTCTACAACCAATCACAACCAAAAAAACTCTTCATGTGCTGGGTGATGATGATGATGATGATGTTAATGATAATGTGAGTAGAGTCAACTATAAGCGAAAAATTAACTCTAATGCTAGAATGTTAAATAACAAAATGATTCAAACTACATAACGGGCAATTCTTAAAAATTTCAAGGATAAACTAGTAATGAATGAAAGGGCAATCGGGGGACATATGGACATACGAAAAAAGGGGTTTAACCGGTATTTCAATATACAATTTAACAATATAAATGTAGGAGTGAAGTGCCACTACCGTTCAACACTCGAAGAGAGTAATGTAAACATAGAAAGCACTAAAAATTCTTTTAAATCAAATTTAAAAATAAATTGTTTTGAGTTTGCTGAGAACATAACACCAGAGACATTGAAAGTGGAGAGATCAAAGGATCGAAAACGGTTAGATAAAAGTATTAGGAAAAGTTCAGAGTACACTATGAATGAAAACTCTTTATTTGAAGAAGCAGACATAACAGAAATGCACATGGATCAGGCACAAGCAATGACAATTAGTTATTTAAAAAGAAAACGAATAGCAGAAGAACTTTTAGATAAATATATAGAAGAAGAAGAAGAAGCCAATGCAGATGATGATACAATTATATGGGTTACTTGATTAAATGATTATAAATCAACCCTAAATGATGTAATAGTGAGCGGATGATTTTGTTTTTTGTTTCTAGAGCATCGAATATGATGTACACAGATCACCCGACTATGATAAAATAATAACAATAGAAGGTGAGAATTATTTTTTTAATATACAAAGTCAGCAGTTGAATTTTCATTATTTTCAGGTGGTGTAGACAATTTTATACATCTTATTCCACTAAATATATTAGATTCATCTGAGGAAGTGCTGAAAGCTGAAAAAGATGAACGAATATATGTAGAAGGTGGTGTAGATAACTACACTCAAACTTTACCATTAAATATCATTATGGTAAATGATTAATACCATTTTAAATAAAACAATATTTTAAACTTTTTTTGATTTTATTCATAATAATATATATATAAAACTAACAAATTTGGATTGTTTAATTAATTAATATACAAAATGTAACAATAATATTTTAAATGCTTTAAATATGTACAAGTTTTATAAAGCTTACAAATTTTGAATTGTTCATTTGAATATATATATATATGTACTACTTATACAATTTTTAAATGTTTTTAAAATTAATAAAATTACAATTTTGAAATATAAATGTAGGAGTGAAGTGCCACTACCGTTCAACACTCGAGTGTTGAGCGGTAGTGGCACTTCACTCCTACATTTATATTGTTAAATTGTATATTGAAATAAATCAAATTTAAAAGAATTTTTAGTGCTTTCTATGTTTACATTACTCTTTTCGAGTGTTGAACGGTAGTGGCACTTCACCCCTACATGTATATTGTTAAATTGTATATTGAAATAAATCAAATTTAAAAGAATTTTTAGTGCTTTCTATGTTTACATTACTCTCATCGAGTGTTGAACGGTAGTGGCACTTTACTCCTACATTTATATTGTTAAATTGTATATTGAAATACCGGTTAAACCCCTTTTTTCGTATGTCCATATGTCCCCCGATTGCCCTTTCATTCATTACTAGTTTATCCTTGAAATTTTTAAATTTATGTAAACGAACAGTATTCTTTGCTAGAGTCATACAAAAATGATAAAAAAAAAGGCAGAATTTGATTTATTTTATGCTCAAGTGGAGTTGGATATGTTCAATGTTGATAACCACTCGAACGCTTAAGTGCCCCCTCTTCTTCGCCAAAACATAATTGAAAATACACTTCCAAAAACCATCCAAAATATAAATTTATATTTCAAAAATGTTTTTATTTCAAAATTGTAATTTTATTAATTTTAAAAACATTTATAAATTGTATAAGTAGTACATATATATATATATTTAAATGAACAATTCAAAATTTGTAAGCTTTATAAAACTTGTACATATTTAAAACATTTAAAATATTATTGTTACATTTTGTATATTAATTAATTAAACAATCCAAATTTGTTAGTTTTATATATATATTATTATGAATCAAATCAAAAAAAGTTTAAAATATTGTTTTATTTAAAATGGTATTAATCATTTACCATAATGATATTTAATGGTAAAGTTTGAGTGTAGTTATCTACACCACCTTCTACATATATTCGTTCATCTTTTTCAGCTTTCAGCACTTCCTCAGATGAATCTAATATATTTAGTGGAATAAGATGTATAAAATTGTCTACACCACCTGAAAATAATGAAATTTCAACTGCTGACTTTGTATATTAAAAAAATAATTCTCACCTTCTATTGTTATTATTTTATCATAGTCGGGTGATCTGTGTACATCATATTCGATGCTCTAGAAACAAAAAACAAAATCATCCGCTCACTATTACATCATTTAGGGTTGATTTATAATCATTTAATCCAGTAACCCATATAATTGTATCATCATCTGCATTGGCTTCATCTTCTTCTTCTAAATATTTATCTAAAAGTTCTTCTGCTATTCGTTTTCTTTTTAAATAACTAATTGTCATTGCTTGTGCCTGATCCATGTGCATTTCTGTTATGTCTGCTTCTTCAAATAAAGAGTTTTCATTCATAGTGTACTCTGAACTTTTCCTAATACTTTTATCTAACCGTTTTCGATCCTTTGATCTCTCCACTTTCAATGTCTCTGGTGTTATGTTCTCAGCAAACTCAAAACAATTTATTTTTAAATTTGATTTAAAAGAATTTTTAGTGCTTTCTATGTTTACATTACTCTCTTCGAGTGTTGAACTGTAGTGGCACTTCACTCCTACATTTATATTGTTAAATTGTATATTGAAATACCGGTTAAACCCCTTTTTTCGTATGTCCATGTGTCCCCCGATTGCCCTTTCATTCATTACTAGTTTATCCTTGAAATTTTTAAATTTATGTAAACGAACAGTATTCTTTGCTAGAGTCATACAAAAATGATCAAAAAAAGGCAGAACATGATTTATTTTATGCTCAAGTGGAGTTGGATATGTTCAATGTTGATAACCACTCGAACGCTTAAATGCCCCCTCTTCTTCGCCAAAACATAATTGAAAATACACTTCCAAAAACCATCCAAAATATAAATTTATATTTCAAAAATGTATTTATTTCAAAATTGTAATTTTATTAATTTTAAAAACATTTAAAAATTGTATAAGTAGTACATATATATATATATTCAAATGAACAATTCAAAATTTGTAAGCTTTATAAAACTTGTACATATTTAAAGCATTTAAAATATTATTGTTACATTTTGTATATTAATTAATTAAACAATCCAAATTTGTTAGTTTTATATATAAATTATTATGAATAAAATCAAAAAAAGTTTAAAATATTGTTTTATTTAAAATGGTATTAATCATTTACCATAATGATATTTAATGGTAAAGTTTGAGTGTAGTTATCTACACCACCTTCTACATATATTCGTTCATCTTTTTCAGCTTTCAGCACTTCCTCAGATGAATCTAATATATTTAGTGGAATAAGATGTATAAAATTGTCTACACCACCTGAAAATAATGAAAATTCAACTGCTGACTTTGTATATTAAAAAAATAATTCTCACCTTCTATTGTTATTATTTTATCATAGTCGGGTGATCTGTGTACATCATATTCGATGCTCTAGAAACAAAAAACAAAATCATCCGCTCACTATTACATCATTTAGGGTTGATTTATAATCATTTAATCAAGTAACCCATATAATTGTATCATCATCTGCATTGGCTTCTTCTTCTTCTTCTATATATTTATCTAAAAGTTCTTCTGCTATTCGTTTTCTTTTTAAATAACTAATTGTCATTGCTTGTGCCTGATCCATGTGCATTTCTGTTATGTCTGCTTCTTCAAATAAAGAGTTTTCATTCATAGTGTACTCTGAACTTTTCCTAATACTTCTATCTAACCGTTTTCGATCCTTTGATCTCTCCACTTTCAATGTCTCTGGTGTTATGTTCTCAGCAAATTTGATTTAAAAGAATTTTTAGTGCTTTCTATGTTTACATTACTCTCTTCGAGTGTTGAACGGTAGTGGCACTTCACTCCTACATTTATATTGTTAAATTGTATATTGAAATACCGGTTAAACCCCTTTTTTCGTATGTCCATATGTCCCCCGATTGCCCTTTCATTCATTACTAGTTTATCCTTGAAATTTTTAAGAATTGCCCGTTATGTAGTTTGAATCATTTTGTTATTTAACATTCTAGCATTAGAGTTAATTTTTCGCTTATAGTTGACTCTACTCACATTATCATTAACATCATCATCATCATCATCACCCAGCACATGAAGAGTTTTTTTGGTTGTGATTGGTTGTAGAGTTGAGGTCGTTGCTTCCTCGGTGGCAGTTATTGTTGAAGGCGTGCTTGTTGTTGTGGTTGTTGTTGCTTCTTCTATGATAGTTGATGAAGGCGTGCTTGTTGTTGTTGTTGTTGCTTCTTCTATGATAGTTGATGAATGTGTACTGGTTGTTGTTGTTGTTGTTGATGTAGCTGCTTCCTCGGTGGTAGTAGTTATAGTTTCCTCTGTGGCAGTTATTGTTGAAGGTGTTGTGGTTGTTGTGGCTTCTTCTATTGTACTTGTTGAAGGGGTGCTGTTCTTTGTTATAGTAGTTGCTTCCTCGGTGGTAGTAGTTATAGTTTCCTCGGTAGCAGTTATTGTTGAAGGCGTTGTGGTTGTTGTGGTTTCTTCTATGATAGTTGATGAAGGTGTACCGGTTGTTGTTGTTGTTGATGTAGCTGCTTCCTCAACGATTGTTTGTGTATTATTATTATTGAATACATCACTATGTTCGAGAATATCAAATGTTAAATGTACACTAAGAAAAAACTAGAACGAATAATTTGAGTACGAACGCTCTTGAAAAAAAAATTAGTCGCTCTTGAATTTTCAAGAATTTCGCTCTTGGAATCGAGATAAATTCGTTCTAAACGTTCTCAATTTTGTTTTTTATAGGCAAGGGGGGTGAGGGCATCTTAACTTTGAGAGAGTAGCGTTGGAGTCGCTCTCGCAGAGAGTGAGGGCGCATGCGCAGTTGGTCGTTAAGAGAATGAGAGCGCAGAGAGTGAGAGCGCATGCGCTGTTTGTTGTTGTGCGATGTGTACGAAAGGCAACTGCGCTTATTTATAAGTGTGATTTCGTCGCGTCTTCTGGCTTACGGAAGTTAGCTGAGCTCATTAAGCTGCCCGTCGCCTGTGTGTGTTTCAGTCTTTCGAGGTACCGTGTTCAAGTCCCAGAAGAGTAAGCAAACAAAAAAAAAAAAAATATCTAAGTGGGGCTATCTCAAAATCAATCACAGTTTAAAACAAAGTTTGGTGGGTGGTGTTTGGGGTTGGTTTGGTTGATAATGGCGAGTGGGGAGGGGGGAGGGAGACGGACAACGTCGGTCGGGTCGGGTCCGGTAGTGTCTCTACCACACCCCCCACCCCAAATATTCTTTTGAATTTTTTTATTTTGAGAATTATTCGTTCTTGGATCAAGTACTGAAACTCTTGAATCAATAATTATTCATACTTGGATCAAGAGCTGAAACTCTTGAATCAGGAATGTCGGGATCAAAAATTCACTCTTGAATCAAGAATTTCGCTCTTGGATCAAGAATTTTCATTCTTACCGTACTTTTGAGAACGAATGCTCTTGATTCAAGAGCGAAATTCTCTATTTTTTCTCTGAGTGTACTTTAACATGTGCTTTTGCACTTGGGAATTGAACGATGAATTCCAAATCATCACTCACTGTCTCATTTATTTTGAGAACATATTAAAATGGTCTGGTGTTTACACCACCCATTAATATTAGATAATATAAAATAAAAAAAGTTGGATTAAAACCCATCATTTTTCGTAGACGGTCAAACTCGAACTGAACGATAGAAAAAGATCCCCTCAAAATTACACTTCGGTTCTAGCACACATACCCGCATAACCATATAAAATTAGAACATTACAACACCAAGCCCCCTCATTAAATTTATGTTTCCAAATGAATACACACAGATAACAACCATGTGATAGCTTATGTATTCAGAATGTGTGCCAACACAGATTCTGAAATATTACCCCTCCTCCATGAACACCATGTGTGCACGTGTCATTGATTGTGCGTAGGCAATTCGCCCTCTATGTTGGAATGCTTTTTAAATGTTCAAGCTCCCTCTTACACGCACACACAAAACCGTCTATAAATATTTTTATATGTTTGTACCCCACCCTGATCTGCTAGCTTATGTATTCAGAATTTGTGTGCCAGTACTAATTGTTAAATACCACCCCACACCACCATCATGTGTGCACATTGTTCTATTTAATCAATTTCATTTTTATGAACCCAGCTATCTTCAGTTCTTGGGAAACCTAACCACCGCACAAGGGCTCTATCCCCTTTTCGTTTCAATATCTTTTCCACGAGATATGTGTTGGGGAAACGAGTCTTTTTGATTTCTTGTTTATAAAATCCACCCTCGATAGGATTACCTTTTAAGTCTTCAAGTAAATATGTAGTAGGAAAAGAATTTTTAACATCTCGAATTCTAAAAATTTCTGTTGTCCAATTTGGTGTGTACCCCTTCTCAAATACATGTTTATATTTACTTATGCGTACAAGGTCTCCTTTACGAAATTTTCCACCTATAAATATTTTTATATGGTTGTATGCCGTCTTCAAAATGTGTTTTTCATTGGATGAATTCACATCTATTGGTTTCATTTTAATTGTTCTATGGTAGCGATTGTTGTAAATATCAATTAGGTTTTTATACATTCCAACCCACTTATATTTACCATTGAAACTGAATTCACGCCACATGAGTTCTTTTAGTGTTCTGTTAAATCGCTCGACAATTGATGCCTTTAAGCTGCTGAATGTTGAGTAATGATTGATTTCATAACTTTTCATTAACGCACTAAATGATTTATTAAAGAATTCAGTACCATCATCAGTTTGCAAGTTCTTGGGAACACCACGCCCCGATTTAAATATTTTCTCCATCGCTTTAGTAACCTCTACAGCACTTTTGGACTTTAATGCTTCACCCCATGCAAACTTAGAAAAAGTATCTATTACTGTTAACAAATAACGATATCCATTATTAGATTTTGCGTACATACCCATTTCTACTAAATCAGCCTGCCATAAATCGTTTATACCCTTTGTTACTACTCTACGTCGTCGAAAGTTCTTGAATGATGGTGCGTGCAATTCATTCACTACCCCCCGTTTACTCATGTTTTTTATTTAATAGGTATTTCTTCTGTTGTTGCACCCACTGCTGATATTGTTCCACTATTTAAAAACATATTATACTCAATAGCTCCTAATTTGGAATAAACATCGTTCTGAATTGATTTTTCAAAATTATCTATACGCTGCTTGAGATTAATAATGGTTTTTTCTAGTGCTTGCAATTTTGGATTTCGATAACGATTTGTTTTGGATATTTCCTTTTCTACCCAAACTAGACTATTATCAACATATTCTTCTGTTACCAAATAATTTGCATGTATTGGGTTGATGCAATTTTTTATTCGTCTTTTCTGAACATTTATATTCCCATCCACATCAATAAACAATCCTGTTATATTTTTGTTATCACTGTTCCAGTAGTTTAAATACTCTTTATCATTCGAGTAATGTCCATGTCCAAACTTGTCAAGTGACATGATGAGTATGAGCAAATTAACGTGGGCGTGTCTTAGTTATTAATATTTTCTTGGTGTAGAGATGAGATATTCTCATAGACGACTCTATCTGTCTTATCAGATTGTGATTTACAATTGCTGCCAACAAAAGTAGTAAGATTATTAATCTTCTCAATAACATTATTGATAATTTTATCAACATTTTCTACCAATTTAACAAGATCAAGTACTTGTTTTTCTAAACTATTAAATTTAATATTTCTACGTTCGAGTGATTGTGAAAAATTAAGGGCTTGAATTGCTTTCAACTTTGATATTTTATCATCAACATAGGCTTTCACAACTAAATCATCATTATTTAGCGGAAGCGATGAGTTTATTATTCGTTTTTTCTGAGCATTGAGATTCCCATCCACATCAATGTACAACCCTGAGACATTTTTAATCTCTTTTTTAAAATGTTGTGAAAATCCCTTATCATTTGAATAATGACCAAACTTGTCAACTGACATTTTGATTATAAACATAAATTACAACTGCCCACCATATTTATTAATATATTATTTTCGCTTCCCGCAACTCTTCAATTATCGAGACAATTTCATTATTATGATTGTTATTACCAGCAGTTTCTGATGCAATTAGTATTTGTAGTCGATGTACTAGCTCGTTTACATCATCCCAATAAATATAGTTTGGTTTTGATTTCATTAGGTTCATGTACCCTGACCCTATCTTGAAACGAATTGGAGTAGACACAGCTGATGGTTTTGTTGTTGATAACAATGGTTTGATAATTTTAGTATATTTCACTGCTCGAGTTCCTTTAACTTGTCCATTTGCCTCGAAATTTCTTCTATACACATTGGTTTCAAGTAAAATCTCCTTGTATGATTCTAAATCATTTTCAGTGTAATCAGCAGGCTTATTATAGAATATTAAAGAGTATCGATCAGATGTTAAACTCCAAGTGTTTCCACTTGATAATTCCATTGTTTAATTTTTATACCCGTTACTCGTAGAGTAAAAGGGGATACTAAAGTCGTGCAAATGTATGTAACAGCCAGAAGGAATCATTTCCGACCATATAAAGTATATATATTCTTGATCAGCATCAACAGCCGATTCGATATAGCCATGTCCGTCTGTCCGTCTGTCTGTATGAACACCTAGATCTCAGAGACTAGAAGAGCTAGAGCAACCAAATTTGAAATGTAGACTCCTATTGTCTGCACGCAGATCAAGTTTATTTTCAATTTTTGCCACGCCCCCTCACGCCCCCGCAATTTGGAAAAAACGCCATATCTCCTACAGTTTTGATGATAGATGGTTCGTGTTTTCTAGAGATATCTAGTACTCAAAATTATTTATCGATTTGCTGAAGGAATGATAAAGATCGGATGAACGATACTCAAGTTATGAGCAAAAAACGGTCAGTTAACACCCACCACCCACCCCACCCATAACCTAAGCATTGCGTTCAGCAGCAATCTTAGTGAGAGAGAGAGAGAGAGAGAGAGAGACTTAGAGAGCGCACTGCGTTGTGCGTTGTGTGTTAACTGGCCGTTTGACTCGTGACCAAATTCGAGCTGCGACATTAAGGGTGCAGAGTATGTAATAGTCGGGCTTGACCGACGTTTTCAAAAGTTTTGTTGTCTGATCTGTTTATCGTGATGAATTTGGAGTCATTTATGTTGGATTTAGTAATTGACAAATGTCTATTAATATCTGGCGGATAATAAATAGCCGAGTTAAAAAATGTTGCATACTTTTCGGCTGACCCACCTCAGGCATACAGGAAGGCTAATAAACATTTGTTTCCATGAGTAACGGGTATATCGAAGTCGGTTAGAGCCGACTTTAACTTACGCTCTCGTTATACCCTTGCAAAGGGTATTATAATTTTGCCCAGAAGTTTGCAACGCATAGAAATATTCATTTCCGACCCCATAAACTATATATATTCTTGATCAGGGCGACGAGCTGAGTCGATTGAGCTTTGTCCGTCCGTCTGTCTGTCTGTCCGTCTGTCTGTCCGTCTGTCTGTCCGTCTGTCTGTCCGTCTGTTTCTACGCAAACTAGTCTCTCAGTTTTAAAGCTATCGAGCTGAAATTTTGCACAGAGTCTTCTTTTTACTGCACGCTGCTAATATGTCGGAACCGACCGGATCGGATCACTATATCTTATAGCTGCCATAGGAACCATAGGTCGAAAAATGGGTTTTAGTGGGAAAAACTTTTTTGTTTTCAATGTTAACGTGATTAAACTCGGTCATTAATAATATTTTATGCTTTCAAACAGATTTGCAAATTTTGGTCAAAATCGGATGACTATATCTTATAGCTGCCATAGGAACCATAGGTCGGAAAATGGGTTTTAGTGAGAAAAACTTTTTTGTTTTCAATGTTAACGTGATTAAACTCGGTCATTAATAATATTATATGCTTTCAAACAGATTTGAAAATTTTGGTCTAAATCGGTTGACTATATCTTATAGCTGCCATAGGACCGATCGGTCGGAAAATGGGTCTTAGTGAAAAAAAACTTTTTTGTTTTTAAGTAAATCGTTCTTAAGGTCGGTGATTATCAATATTAAACGCTTTTAAACTAATTTGAAAAAGTTGATCGACATCGGGTGACTATATCTTATGGTTGCCATAGGACCGATCGGTCGAACATGAGTCTTGGTAAAAAAATTTTTTGTTTAGTTTTGTTAGCGTCCTTAAACTCGCTGATGACTTATTTTATATGCTTTCAAATAGATTCGCAAAATCGGGCCGAAATCGGATGACTATATCTTAAGGCTGCCATAGGGCCGATCGGTCGGAAATTGAGTCTTAGTGAGAAAAACTTTTTTCAGACGTTTTTCTGTCGGAAAATAGGTTTTAGTTACACAATTTTTTGATTTTTATGTAAGCGTTCTTAAACTGTGACTGTTGCATTTGCAAGGGTATAAAAACTTCGGCACGGACGAAGTTAGCTTGGCCTTCTCGTTTTTGATTGGTTTTGGTAGGACCATAAGTCTTATCAAAAACTCGATCTCTTAATAGTTGACTGATATTAATATTAATATTATCACTCGATAATTCGACATCTTTATCTTCTATAGCTGACTGAGAAAAGAATTCATCTTCGTCTTCATCTTCTTCTTCATCATCATCTTCTTCAGCATCAACATAGTCACTTTCCGATTTCTTAACAGAAAACTTAACCTTTTTTCGTTTTAATAATCTTAATTTTTTTCTTTTTTACTTGATCATACTCAACATCATCTTCATCATCATCTTCATAATCATCCTCATGTTTTCCAACATTATATTTCAGTTTTTTGTTTTCATTAACGAGTTGATGTAAGGGCTCTGTGATCGGTTTAAAAGTTTCTTCCAATTGAATAGCATTCTCGTTTTTCATTTGTCTAAGATCATTGAACTTTCTTTTCAATACATTCCTTGTTTTCGTTAACTGATCTAAAATATATCTATCCATTGTTAGAGCTTTGTAATGTGCTTGCTCGCGTTTCTATGTACAAGTGAGGTGTAGGTCTAACAACATCAGATTCCAAAATCATACTGTAGAAAATATTTAATCATTTTATTATTTATAATACCCTCGAACCAAATTTATTTAAAATTATACTAGACATTTTATAAGGTTGTGTGTTTGTAAAAATTTATTTTTTATTCAAAAATGTTTATTTTAATTACATTGTATTCAATTCCAAGTAGAGCTTAATATCTTCACTCTTTTTAATAACACGATATTGCTTATTTTTTATACCATCTATTGCCATATCGCTTAGATTTGTATATCTACCAGAGAGGTATAAAATATACTCCTCCAGTTCCAGAGCAAGGGAGTCACCAACCTTTGTCTTTTTCCGCTCCGCTTTTAAAATTGGGAATCCAATATTCGCCTCCATTTTCAGCTTTGTGAGCAACGGCTTCTGCATACCATTGAACTCCTTCAGAATCTGATCAGAAACCGCTTCTTGATGATTCATAGTAGATCTGGAGCTGGTTGTAGACCTGATGCTGGTTTCGGACCTGATGTTGGACCTGGTAGTATACCTGGTGCTGGATTTGGAGCTGGTTTTGGACCTGGTAGTATACCTGGTGCTGGATTTGGAGCTGGTTTTGGACCTGGTAGTATACCTGGTGCTGGTTTTGGAGCTGGTTTTGAAGCTGGTTTTGGACCTGGTGCTGGTTTTGGAGCTGGTTTTGAAGCTGGTTGTAGACCTGGTGGTGGTTTCGGAGCTGGTGTGGACCTGGTAATGGAGCTGGTTGTAGAGTTAGTTTTGTAGCTGATCGTAGAGCTGATAGTATACCTGTTGCTGGTTGTTGGTGTTTGAGCTGGTGCTGGAGCTGTAGTTGAGCTGGTGCTGGAGCTGTAGTTGACTGTTGTATGTGATTCATTCTAATTCATACCTTGATATTTATAGGCTCACGAAAGTAACGGATTGTTTTAATTTGAGAGAGTAATAGATCGAATGGGGGTGGGTGCACTCATGCGTAGCAGTTGAGGTTGTTTCAACCCTCTTTTGCTTGAATGAGACAGCAAGAGAGAGAGAGAGAGAGAACAATAGATTAAATAGGGGGTGTATGCACTGAGGCGTGCACATGCGTAGCAGTTGAGACTCGTTTCAACCCTCTTTTGGTTGAATTAGATACAAGAGGGAGAGAGAGAGCAATAGATCGAATGAGAGTGGGTGCACTCATGCGTGCGCATGCGTAACAGTTGAGGGTTGTTTCAACACTCTTTTGTTTGAATGAGATAACAAGAAATTGAGTGACAGGTGTCCACAATTGTATGAATTGAAACGTTGAACTCTTTCATAGTTGTATTTAATATTATCACCCAAGTATTTAACGACTTCTTTTGGTGGTTGAAGATTACCAAAACTGTCAAAGTACAGTACACCCTTTTTGTTTTTATAATATGCTACCCAGTGAGAGCCGCTTGATGAAGAATCATCTAGGTTGATGACCCCACACTCATGTATTCGAGGCTTTGCTGGAGTTTATCTCTCATGAATACACCTCGAAAATGTTGAATGTATTTTTGAGCAAACTTCTGAATATCAAAATTTGTTAATGCTCTTTTGGGTAGCAAACTTATTAGTTTTTTAGATTATTATTTCCATATGGCTTGAGATATAACCCATACCCCTTTCCATATGGTTTCAAATGCAAACCATCTCCCACACTAATGCCCTTTTTTTTCTCGCCTGGATGTTTAATTGTCTCCAGTTGTTGTTTTGCTGCCCTTGCATTAGTTATTAACTTTGCAATGGTTGTTCCAGTTTAAGCAATACTACCTAGAGCACTGAGTGCAGTAAGGATGGGAACAAGTGGTAAAAAACCTCCAATCTAGGACACATTTATTACACGAGGAATTTTAATATTTTTCTTACGACCAATTGATTTTCTTATTGCTTTCTTTGCAACTGTAATGGCACTCATTATATCTAATGGTTTTTCTTTTTTCAAAGCTTGAATACCCGCTTTAATAACATGTGACATGGTCTTTTTTGTGTGCTTCACTCGTTTCTTTCCTCGTTTTTTCACCCCCTTCCTCTTTCTTACACCCATTCCGAATTTTTTCTTTGCCTTAATCGTATTAGCAACAAAACGAGAAGGCCAAGCTAACTTCGTCTGTGCCGAAGTTTTTATACCCTTGCAAAAGCTGTTTTTGAAATGACAGAGTTTAGAACGCTTAGATAAAAATCAAAAACTTTTGTAACTAAAATCCATTTTCCGTCAGATGAACGTCTGATTTCGACCAAAATTCGCGAATCTTTTTGAAAACATATCAAATTAACAATCGCCAAGTTTAAGAACGATAAAATTTAAAACAAAAAAGTTTTTCTCACTAAGACTCATTTTCCGACCGATAAGTCCTATGGCAGCCTGAAGATATAGTCATCTGATTTCGACCAAATTTTTCAAATTAGTTTGAAAGCGTTTAATATTAATAATCACCGATCTTAAGAACGATTTACTTGAAAAAATATTTTTTTTCACTAAGACCCATTTTTCGACCGATCGGTCCTATGGCAGCTATAAGATATAGTCATCCGATTTTGACCAAAGCTTGCAAATCTGTTTGAAAGCATATAATATTATTAAGGGACGAGTTTGAGGACGCTAACAGTGAAACCAAAAAAGTTTTTCTCAGTAAGACCCATTTTCCGACCGATCATTTCCTATGGTCGATCATTTTTTGACCGATGGTTCCTATGGCAGCTATAAGATATAGTCATCCGATCCGGTCGGTTCCGACGTAAAAAGAAGACTCTGTGCAAAATTTCAGCTCGATAGCTTTAAAACTGAGAGACTAGTTTGCGTAGAAACAGACGGACAGACAGACGGACAGACAGACGGACAGACAGACAGACAGACGGACGGACAAAGCTCAATCGACTCAGCTCGTCGCCCTGATCAAGAATATATATAGTTTATGGGGTCGGAAATGAATATTTCTATGCGTTGCAAACTTCTGGGCAAAATTATAATACCCTTTGCAAGGGTATAATAAGCAGCTGCTTTCTCACGTAGACTGCTATCTGGTGCCCGCACACGCTCCCAAGCTCTATTTAATAATACTGTATCTGCCTTATGACGTTCGCTCAATTCCTTGTGTTTGGTATATGCAATATCATGTACTCTACAAGCTCTTCAAAGGATTTATTCCACGATCACCCCGCTCTAAACGTTTTGCTAACTTTGTCCCCGGCCCGCAGAAATTATATCCAGGAATGTGTGCCTCAAATGGTAGAATGTTTATTAATCTGTTTACAAGACCACCTCCACTATGTTTACTGTTTGATTTACGACTGGAGTAATTATAAAAACGAACACCCATTTTATGTAATGTTTAATCAATGAGTATTTCTCAGTGAATGAACTACATGGAGAGTGCGTTATGCGTTTAATAAGACAAAAACACAATATTTGTGTTAGGGATATTGAAGGTAGTGCTAACTCAACAAAATTACCTACAAGACACAGCACACTCTTACCTAATACAATACGAGCACTGATTGTTGGTCCTTCAAACTGTGGAAAAACAAACATTATGATCAGTCTTATTCAGAGTCCACATGGGTTAGAGTTTGAGAATATTTACGTTTTTGTTTAAAGAGTTTGTACCAACCCAAATATGAGTACTTGGAAAAATTTATTAAACCAATAAAAGATATGGGATATCATGCCTTCTCACAAAGTGATACAGTTTTAGCACCCGGTGAAGCTAAAAGTAACTCAATCATGATTTTTGATGATGTTGCATGTGAAAAACAACAACAAGACAACATTCGTTCGTATTTCTGTATGGGTCGCCACAAGAATATTGACTCTTTTTATTTATGTCAAACATATACACATATCCCAAAACATCTTATTCGTCATAATGCAAACATGATTATAATGTTTAAACAAGATGATCTGAATATGCGACACATATATCGTGATCATATTAATACAGATATGAACTACGATACTTTTATAAAAATTTGTAAAAAATGTTGGGAAGATAAATACGGTTTCTTATTAATCAGCAAAGACGATGATATTGATAAGGGGCGATACAGAAAGGGTTTTGATCAGTTTATAATTATTTAAAGTTAATATAACCTCATATTTTCAACAGTTTAACATTAGATGTCAAAATGTCCAGGTCATTAGCGCTCTCGTTGAATGGTAACAAGTCCATTATAGAAACGAATTATTTTCCACCAATCGAATTGCTGAAAGGAAGGGAATATGAATGTGCACTAAGTGATTTTTACATGTATAATTCAATCCCCAATGTTGACGATACAAAGAATCTCTTCCATATTGGAGATTATGTTATAGCGATTCCCGTAGGATCTTATGAACTCAAAGACATTGAAGAGTTTATTCAAAATAAATTAGTAGAATATAGAATTGAAAATACATTTAAAATGGAGAGCAATAATAACACACTACAAGTAGAGATTCACACAACTGAGTATCCAATACACTTTAACAAAGAAAGAACAATTGGTCAATTATTTGGTTTTAATAAATGATACTCAATCCAAGTAAAACAACAACTTATCTATCCGACCAACCTGTAAACATTTTGAGAATAAATACAATTCGTTTGGAGTGTAATATTGTGAGTGGATCCTATGTAAATAATAAACCAGATCATACATTATATGAATTTGGAATTAATGTACCACCTGGTTACAAAATGAGTGTTACATCAGTGAACACTGAACAAATAAGTACTATATCTATGCGATTAACCGATCAGAACGGTGACTTAGTTAACGTGCGTGGTGAAAATATAACAATTCGCATACATTTACGATTGATAGATATTTAAAACGAGAAGGCCAAGCTAACTTCGTCTGTGCCGAAATTTTTATACCCTTGCAAATGCAAATGTCAGTTTAAGAACGCTTACATAAAAATCAAAAAATTTTGTAACTAAAACATATTTTCCGACAGATAAACGTCTGAGAAAAGTTTTTCTCACTAAGACTCAATTTCCGACCGATCGGCCCTATGGCAGCCTTAAGATATAGTCATCCGATTTCGGCCCAATTTTGCGAATCTATTTGAAAGCATATAAAATAAGTCATCAGCGAGTTTAAGGACGCTAACAAAGCTAAACAAAAAAATTTTTACCAAAACTCATGTTCGACCGATCGGTCCTATGGCAACCATAAGATATAGTCACCCGATGTCGATCAACTTTTTAGTTTGAAAGCGTTCAATATTAATAATCACCGACCTTAAGAACGATTTACTTAAAAACAAAAAAGGTTTTTTTCACTAAGACCCATTTTCCGACCGATCGGTCCTATGGCAGCTATAAGATATAGTCATCCGATTTTGACCAAAATTTGCAAATCTGTTTGGAAGCATATAATATTATTAATGACCGAGTTTAATCACGTTAACATTGAAAACAAAAAAGTTTTTCTCACTAAAACCCATTTTTCGACCTATGGTTCCTATGGCAGCTATAAGATATAGTCATCCGATTTTGACCAAAATTTGCAGATCTGTTTGAAAGTATTTAATATTATTAATTACCGAGTTTAATCACGTTAACATTGAAAACAAAAAAGTTTTTCCCACTAAGACCCATTTTTCGACCGATGGTTCCTATGGCAGCTATAAGATATAGTGATCCGATCCGGTTGGTTCCGACATATTAGCAGCGTGCAGTAAGAAGAAGACTCTGTGCAAAATTTCAGCTCGATAGCTTTAAAACTGAGAGACTAGTTTGCGTAGAAACAGACGGACAGACAGACGGACAGACAGACGGACAGACAGACGGACAGACAGACGGACGGACAAAGCTCAATCGACTCAGCTCGTCGCCCTGATCAAGAATATGTATAGTTTATGGGGTCGGAAATGAATATTTCTATGCGTTGCAAACTTCTGGGCAAAATTATAATACCCTTTGCAAGGGTATAAAAAGAAAAACCGCTTACATATGAGTTTGAACACATGCATCATTAATACCTGTATATAAAATGAGTGATACACAGCAAAATCTCATTTATTTACCAGTGAACACTGAACAAATAAGTACTGTATCTATACGATTAACCGATCAAATAGAATGATTATATACAATAAAGAACGATTATTTCTGATGAACCTCGCACTATAAGTTGTAAAGCTGTAGGAAGAGGTTCAAAATCAAAGAGCAAATCACTTACACTAAAAAACCGATTATTCTTAAAATCATTGGGTTTTCAGCTTCGAGTCTAAAATTTAGTACGAAAGTAAAATGTATGAAATTTTAAATGTTCGAGAAAAACCTTTCTCTGATGAAAGTATATCAAAAAAGGAATTTCACACGTACATGCCATATCAACAATCATTCAAAGCAAATGATGAAATTCGAATTACCATACAAAATCAAGATCTGTATGTACTTCCTCATGAGAGTAAGCTAAATATCCAAGGCATTGTCAGCATTGTAAACCCAAATAGGAGTCTTACATCAGGTACTGATGTTATAGGAACATTTAAAAATAATTGTATGGCATACATATTGGATGAAATAAGATATGAAATAAATGGATGTGAAGTTGATAGAACAAGATTTGCAGGTGTTACTTCAACATTAAAGAATTTTGTCTCTTTAATTCAACCTGAGGTTAAGAAAATGTATAATTCAGGTTGGAGTGGAGGAGGTGATTTTGCCGTAGCTAACACATTCAATTTTTCTATCCCCTTAAAATGTTTATTTGGATTTGCTGAAGACTTTAAAAAGCTTTTGTTAAACTGTAAACACGAACTTATACTCTTGATATCAAAAAATATGGATGATGTGTTTGTTTCAAAAGATGTGGAGGGAAAAGAATATCATATAGAAATAACAAATATAGCTTGGAAAATTCCTCATATAACACCCAGTGATTCTGCTAAGATAAAAATGTATGATCTCATAAAAAGTGGTGTTAATCTACCAATTGCTTTCCGTAGTTGGGATACATATCTTAACCCAAAACTATCTGATGGTACACATAATGTTTGGAATGTTAAGTTAGGTGCTAACAGGGAACGTCCTCGATTCGCAATTATAGCATTTAGACAGAATGGACAGTTTATTACAAACAATTTATCAAACTTAAAAGTGTACTTGAACTCTGAAACATTCCCCTACGATGATTTAAATGTTGACTTTGATAAGGGTCGTTTTGCTCATCTCTATGAAATGTATGCAAATTTTCAATGCAGCTACTACAACCGTGAGGGGTATCCACTATTATCACCAAATGACTTCAAGACAAAGTCCCCGATTATTGTAATAGATCTGTCCTATCAGAATGAGATGGTGAAATCAGGACCGATTGATGTGAGTATTTCAACAGAGTTAAAAACTGCTAGTAAACCAGACACACAAGTATACTGCGTCCTCATACATGATAGATTAGTTGAGTATAATCCGTTGAGAGGTTTAGTACAACGTATTGTCTAACGCACGAAAACGAAAATAAAATGAATCACGATATTGTTGCAATCGACATTCAAGGTTTTAAAACAGATGATAAATATATATTTTAAAAGAAATTGGAGTAGTATTTGAAAAGGAAACAAGATTAACCGATCACTTCATTATACATCCCCCATATAATATTTCTGAATTAAATGAAAAGGATCGAAAAACGGTTAATTGGTTGCATAAAAATTATCATAAAATATGTTGGTATGATGGTATACACTATTATACACAAACACAAAACTATCTAAGAAAAATAACAGCTGGAAAACAAATCATTTGTAAAGGGGTTGAAAAGAAATATTTTTTAAAACACTTCTGATATTTACAATGTTGAGGATTGTGGGTAACCCAAACTGAAATCAATGGATGGTACCAAGTTTCCATTTTGTTCATTACATCAAAATGAAGGAAAGAGCACAAATTCAACAATGCACACAAAATTTTAGACTTTTATTACAACTTTGAGAGCGAAGGAGAGTATATGGTACAATGAGTGAGATCAATCAAAACTTGAAGGAGTCTACATCAGTAATAAATAAAATTAATTTGTTTATTGAAAAATTTGGAGATGTAATATTTAAAGCACACTTCCAATTTCTTATGGAGTCAAGAGATATGTTTATGAATCGTGGAGCAAATAATTTTATAAGAACGCAATACGGAGAACACATTAAATTCTGTGAACATTCGTATAACAATGTTGAATCATGTGCATGTTTTCATTATGTAATTCGATTACATGCAGTTAGAAAATTAATTTCATCATATAACCTGTTGAACCAAAATATAAAAGAAATACTTGAGTGAATTAAAAAAAGTATCACCAATGACGTTTCCATTGACAACAACAAGAATCACAACAAAGGGATGTTTCTATTGGCACGATCGATAACAACCGATATTAAGAAACGCCCTCGACTATTTCACAAGGTGTGTATTTAAAGAAAGCCACTTTTACTTTTGACTTCAGTTTCTATTTTCACTAGCTAGAAGACTATAACAACCAGCACCAGCTTTACGACCTGCTACTTAATCAGCTTCAAAACCATTACCAGGTCCACACCAGCTCCGAAACCACCACCAGGTCTACAACCAGCTTCAAAACTAGTACCAACACCTAAACCAGCTCAACAACAACTCTACAACCATGCTCTCCATTGAATTAATGATTATCCTTATTACAAACTTCTTGTTTGTGTATAAGGACATGCTTTTTAGTGAGCATGTCGGACAATTGAAGGGCACTAAGTATAATCTCCAAGAATACGCAAACCAAGAAATGGTTTACTCGCGTTACGGAGATCATTTGGAGTCGTGTCCCTGGAGCTGCGATCAGGCAACAGAAGGAAACTTATGGATAAATATATAAAGTTAAGAGAAAGAATGGAAACAAATAGCTCTAATAAATTTCAATAATAAATAACCAATCAATGTATTAGAGTATAATCAAAATTTCAGGATTTCAACATTTTTAAATAAATAAATAAATCAAACAAAACTAGCACCTCTTTTCAATTTTATAACGGACGAAAAGTCACCCCCACAAGTGGGTGTGTAAGCACACACACACACACACACACACAAATTTTCAGCTGATGATTATGTTGTACCTGTGCTTGTGTATGTGTGTGGTCAACCAAAAAGACCCAAAAATACCTAAGAACGATCCCGAATAAGGAGAGGGATGAAAATCATAAAGGTTGTGCATTGGAGGAACCTTGTTATGCATGCGCGCCCACCCCTACTCTCCCCTAACTAGGTCAACTTTCACGCGTGCGCACCCTCACAAACCAACCCTGAGGGGAATGATCAGACCGTTGGCGCACACGCGTGAAAAGAGTGGGAGGGGTAGCTATTTAGCTCACTAAATAAGTTCCCCACCCACTCCCTCTCACGCACGCACATAACAACCAACATATACGCACAATCAAACAGGTGCAACAACTACATCAACCCCTGACGGTCCGTTGAGGAGGTGGAGATATTTAACTGACATTTCAATACAATAAACCACCACCACTCACGCAGGCGCAACCTCGTATTTGGGTTGCTACAAACTGCTGGCGCATGCCAGCACACACACATGACAAGTGAGGGTGGATTTCAAACCTGTTGAATGATTGACCTCCCCACCCCTACCAGGCCTCTGCATAACGGCTGCTTGTGCATGTCACATGAACAGAGTGTGGGTGGGGGTTAGATGTATTTCCATATTAACCGAAATTTCAATACATCCAACCACCACCACTCACGCAGGCGCAACCTCCTATGGGTGGGGGTTGGATGTATTTCCATATTAGCTAATATTTCATCCAACCACCACCACCACTCGTGGGTACCCTATTCTAACCCTAATAAACTAGCCTAAGTTGACATCTTAATGGATTCTAACCCTAATAAACTAACCACTAATTTGACATCTTAATGGAGACAACCTGACTGAGCTGCGTGGGCACCAGACCCCACCTGCACTCATTTCTATACAAATATCAACCCACCCTTGGTTGGCGCGCATGCGCACAACCAAACCACCCTCCCCTGACAGCTAACTAGGTCAACCTACATGCATGCGTGACCACCACACCCCACCTGACATGAACATGTTCATGCATGCGCGCGCGCCCACCCCCTACTCACGCATAATTAATGACCCTTTTATCCTAATTAGGTCAACCGCACCCCTACCCTGACGAAATTAATGACCCTTTTATCCTAATTAGGTCAACCGCACCCCTACCCTGACGAAATTAATGACCCCTGAATGCTAATTGGGGCACCCCAACCCCCTAATCCTGCATAATTAATGACCCCTGAATGCTAATTAGGGCACCCCAACCCCCTAATCCTACATAAATCCTACCCCATAAATTACCCCCTAATTACCCCACCTGTCACATTAATGACCTAATTAATGGGTTTTTACCCCATAAATTACCCCCTAATTACCCCACCTGTCACATTAATGACCTAATTAATGGGTTAATTATGCTAATTACCCCACCCCAAAATCACTGAACCGGAACCCCCACCCCCAAAACTGTGCGTAAACATACATTTCCTATCTACTGATTTGAATCAAACTTGGCAGAATTGTGTGGTAGAATATAACACTGATCAGTAACAAGTTTGGGAGCAATAGCATTGAAAACAAAAAATTTTTCCTACTAAGACTTTTTTTCAGAACTATATTTTGTAGGGCAGCTATACTATATAGTTGACCGATTTCAATCATACTTGGTGGAATTATGTGAAAGCACAGAAAACTTAGAAATACGAGGTTTTGGCACGTTTGCGTTGAAGACAAAAAAGTTTTTTTAACTAAAACTTCTTCTTCGACCGATAGTTCTTATGGCAGCTATATGATTTAGTCATCCGATCCGGCCGATTCTGACAAATGTGCAGCGTATATGTACCAAGAGGCTTCGTGCAAAGTTTGGCTATGATAGCTTTAAAACTGACGAAGGAGATAGCATAGAAAAAGACGGACGGACAGACGGACATGGCTATATCAACTCAGCTCGTCGTGCTGATCAAGAAAATATATACTTTGTGTGGTCGGAGATGTTTCCTTCTTTGCGTTACAAACATCTGGACAATTTTAATATACCCTCTACAAGGGTATAAAAAATTTAAAAATACGATTTAAAGTTAAGGCCTTAAAGTAAAGGTAAAGGCCTTAAAACCTTGCGCTGCTCAGGCGCTGTTAAATATGCCCGCGAAGTTATAATCAACAACAATTTGCAGCATTATGAATATAACATATTTAATGTGCTATTTTAATATATTTTTATTAATTAATGAAATTAGTAATAAATTAATTGTTATCATTATGACCGTTCGATGTAGTCCCGAGCAGCTGCACTTAACGAACACCTCGCACTTGGCTGCCACGTCAAAGATTTCGTTCATTTCTATTGGAAATTAATTCGCGCTTTTCTGGCGATTTGCCTCCGTAAAGTTCAGCCAGGTCAGGTCAGCATGATGATCTTCTGGATGTACTGCTGTAGCATGTGTGACTTGGCGGCGTATATAGCTCCGCTGAACTCGAAAATGGTAATGGGCAGCGGTCCCTGGGTGGTCACATAGCACTTGGATACGTAGTCGGGGCCCTGTCAGGGTAACGTTAAGATGGAAGTGATTTATAAAGTTGAAGTTTGGTTCGCCCATTTCTTACCTTGATATAATTGGCATTGATGTAGGGCACATCCTCGTTGCCCGATCCGCTTTTGCTCGGTCACCTTCAGGGGGTCAATTGAGGCTGCATTATCCGCTATACTACCGCTTGATAGGAGGCCAGCAGTTCGTTGTCCACTGAACTGGGAGCGGGCATTTGGTTTGTGGCCGTTTTGCTGTCGCGATCATTGAGCACCGGCAGCTGTTCAATGATTTTCCTTTTGGTCTGGTAGCTGTTATCGAAGACATAGTTGAGGCGAATCAAATCGAACTGATTGAGGGGACTGGAGTGTGAAGTGTTTGAATGCTGGCCAAATAGATTTGAAGCTTCTCGCTTGTGGTTTGTGGTGACAGGGGACGCCACATGATGTTGCAGACCGTGCTCCGGTCCGCCGGTGTTCTCTGGCGGGTTTCCGTGTGTTTCTTATCCGCCAAGTCCCGCACCTCGCTCCTCACTTTCACGGCGATTATTAAATTCAGCTTGCCCGCCATAGAAAGTGCCATTAGGCGACGCTTTCTGCAGGAATCTTTTCTAGATTTTCAATTTTTCCATTCAATTTCGCCGCACAAATTGGAATAAAAACCTATTTTGTTCACGTCACGGCAAAAAAGAGGCGTTAACAGCACTTAAAGCACTTAACAGCGCTTGAACAAGACGTAGTGGGAAACGTAAGCATTTTTCGCGATTGGTAGAATACCGAAGGTACATAGAGTATATTAAGTTTGTGCAAAAGAATGTAACAGGGAGAAGGAATCGTTTCCGACCCTATAAATTATATATATTCTTGATCAGCATCAACAGCCGAGTCGATATAGCCATGTCCGTCTGTCTGTCTGTCTGTCTGTCTGTCTGTTTGTCTGTCCGTCTGTCCGCCCGTCCGTATGAACGAAGAGATCTCAGAGATGGTAAGAGATAGAGTTTTGACATGTATGGGACATATATTTCTTATACTTGCAGGCAGATCAAGTTTATTTTCCATTTTTGCCACGCCCCCTCGCTCCGCCGCAATTTGGAAAAATTGCTCAAAATTATTTATCGATTTGCTGAAGGAATGATAAAGATCGGATGAACGATACTCAAGTTATGAGCGGTCAGTTAACACCCCCCACCCACCCCACCCATAACCTAAGCATTGCGTTCAGCAGAAGCAATCTTAGTGAGAGAGAGAGAGAGAGACTTAGAGAGCGCACTGCGTTGTGAGTTAACTGGCCGTTTGACTCGTGACCAAATGCGAGCTGCGACATTAAGGGTGCAGAGTATGTTATAGTCGGGCTTGACCGACTTTCTTTCTTGTTTTTATCTGCAAACTAAAACTATTTTTAAATTTTGGAAACATGTTTAATATATATGCAGAATTTCAAAAATTAATGTTAATAGTTTTTTTTTCCTTATGTTTTTATAGATTAGGCCACAGAGCACTTCAATCAACAGTAATGAGGTGAGGTGTCAGCTTATTATATTAACTATTTACTTTGTTTAAGTGACTTTGTTTTACAGGTTGACCTAGCTCAAATATTATTAAACAGCCAAAAAGGCAAACTGATCTTCAACATTTTTATGGCAACCAGCTCTTTTTGGTGGTACAATGCATAAGTTGTTTACAGTTGTGAACAAACGCAACTTTTTCGGACCTAGAGCCAGCCAACTCACACTAATAATTTTTAAAGAAGAGAAAAGGCTTAATACAAAATCGCAGAAGCTTTTGAGCCAAATAATTGCCGAAAATCTGGTTTTAAATAATATTCTCGCAAAAAAACCACTCTTTTTGAAAATCGCAGGCGAAATAGCTGAATTGTTCGATTCGGAAATTAAGGTATTAATTGTACTGAAACATATATTTCTGAACGAAATTGAATAACCCCAATCAAATAATTTTATAGGATACATACTATCTTAAAATTAAAGGCAAAAAACCAGGTGGGCTTTTATATAGCAATTTTTATAATTTGCAAGCGAAATATAAAAAGAACGGCGCCTTGAGCAATGCAAGCCAGGCTTTGACGAAAATTGAAGACAAAGAAAACTCATGTCCTAACCCAGGTTACGCACAAGGTAATTTCCCAGAATTCAAGCCATATCCTTATTCAAGTCTTGGTTTCCTCAATAGTCTTCTGATGAATTGGTTATGTTATACTTTATATATAAATACTATTATTTTTTATTTTTTTGCGAATTAGTTGAAATCGAGATATACATGGATTGGCTGCGGTATAATATCGAACCCAGACAAGAGATGGACAACAAATGGGATCTTACTTTTGAATGGAGAACCGAATTTCTTAAAACATCCACTACTCTTGAAAACATTTTCGATGAGCTTCCCATTTTGAAGCAGTCCTTCGGTTATGATTTGGTTAGAACTTATTAGCATTATTATTATTATTATTTTGTTTAACACAATTTTTTTCCCCTTGATCGAAGCTGATTTTCAAAAACTTCGTAGCGGGAGTAATAATGGCTTATTCGCGAAGTGGAAAATCTTCAAGGTCCAGTTCGTGCCATTAATTGCTTCAAAAACAACAGAGCTGCAAAGCGTTAATATCCTAAAGACGTATGAAGCTCAGTTAAATGGTAAGAAGACCACTTTTACAAAGTGTATTTTTTTTTTGGCCCTAAAGTTTTTGATTTCTGTTTCAATTTATTAATATGCTTTTTATACCCTTGCAAAGGGTATTATAATTTTGCCCAGAAGTTTGCAACGCATAGAAATATTCATTTCCGACCCCATAAACTATATATATTCTTGATCAGGGGGACGAGCTGAGTTCATTGAGCTTTGTCCGTCCGTCTGTCTGTCTGTCCGTCTGTCTGTCTGTCTGTCCGTCTGTCTGTCTGTCCGTCTGTTTCTACGCAAACTAGTCTCTCAGTTTTAAAGCTATCGAGCTGAAATTTTGCACAGAGTCTTCTTTTTACTGCACGCTGCTAATATGTCGGAACCGACCGGATCGGATCACTATATCTTATAGCTGCCATAGGAACCATCGGTCGAAAAATGGGTTTTAGTGAGAAAAACTTTTTTGTTTTCAATGTCAACGTGATTAAACTCGGTCATTAATAATATTATATACTTTCAAACAGATTTGCAAATTTTGGTCAAAATCGGATGACTATATCTTATAGCTGCCATAGGAACCATAGGTCGAAAAATGGGTTTTAGTGAGAAAAACTTTTTTGTTTCCAATGTTAACGTGATTAAACTCGGTCATTAATAATATTATATAATTTCAAACAGATTTGAAAATTTTGGTCAAAATCGGATGACTATATCTTATAGCTGCCATAGGAACCATAGGTCGAAAAATAGGTTTTAGTGAGAAAAACTTTTTTGTTTTCAATGTTAACGTGATTAAACTCGGTCATTAATAATATTATATGCTTTCAAACAGATTTGCAAATTTTGGTCAAAGTCGGATGACTATATCTTATAGCTGTCATAGGACCGATCGGTCGGAAAATGGGTCTTAGTGAAAAAAAACTTTTTTGTTTTTAAGTAAATCGTTCTTAAGGTCGGTGATTATTAATATTAAACGCTTTCAAACTAATTTGAAAAAGTTGATCGACATCGGGTGACTATATCTTAAGGCTGCCATAGGCCCGATCGGTCGGAAACTGAGTCTTAGTGAGAAAAACTTTTTTCAGACGTTTATCTGTCGGAAAATAGGTTTTAGTAACAAAATTTTTTGATTTTTATGTAAGCGTTCTTAAACTGTGACATTTGCATTTGCAAGGGTATAAAAACTTCGGCACAGACGAAGTTAGCCTGGCCTTCTCGTTTTGTTTATAATTATGTAGATACCCAGGATGTTTTGCTATGCATCTTAATGCACTCAGCATTGGTTCCCACAGCTCGTGGAAAACGGAACTGTGCCGGAGAAAAACTTGGCAAATTCACAAACAAGGACTCCAGAAAGCAGTTTATGTTCTGGAAATCAACTATCGGCGAATTGGAGAGCCATCTTAAAGAAGCCATTGATAAATGCTACAACATAAAGACTACGCTTCAGCCAATAATTTGCTGCGTGGGAACGAGCACGTATAATTTGACAGAGTTTTACGTTTTCATTTCTGGTGTTTTTTGTAAGCTCCTAGATATTTTAAAATGTGTTGACATCTGTTTCAAGCTTTTCTTTGTCCTTGATTTGAAATAACCAGATGAATGTCGCTTAGTTTGGACATTTATTCAAAAGTTTTTTTATGACATTCGTTTGGAAACTGATGTCAAGAACAGAAGCCTTTCTGAACTTATAAATGACTTGAGTGCTGAAAAGTAAAGGGTTCACTTCACAACTTTAGCTTATAAATAACTTTAATTGAATTGAATTCATCACACTTTTTTTTATTTATTATTGAAAATGTCTTTTACTTGGAAGCTTTGTTTAACAATTTTCGCTGATGTTAATCAATTTTTTTTCTCATATGCGTGAATGCCATTCGTTTGGATCAAAGAAAATATTATCAAAACACATACAACACATATAAAAGAAGTAAAAAAGTGAAAACAATAATGTTGCGGTGGTAATGTATAGAAACAAATGTGAAACGGAAAAACAAAAATATGTCTTTTTCTTTTAGTGGTCTGTTGGTTAATACAACCGTCTGGCCGATGTGTGGTCGATCTATACCGCCTGCCGTAAGGCTTGCCCAAACAGCCTGCCGCTCGGTTGGACACTTTTGTCGGACGCCTGGCAGTAGCTTCCGAATTTGATGACATCCCATATAAAATCTGGTTTATTTATTTATTTATTTATTTAGAGTCGACAAACAAAGGTTGTCAACAAAAGTATAAATACGTTACAAAAAAATATTTTATGAGCTAAGAAAGCCTATCAAAGAAAATCTAATGAAATTACAAAATATACTAATAACGACTCCGACACGGTGGGGGAATTTTATTTGCCCGCCCGGCCAGCTATGCTCCTACTCACAGCCAAATGTAGTCAGAGACGTTATTAGAGCTAACATAAACTTTAATAATATTGAGATCGAGAAGAGGGAGAGAGAGAAAGAGAGAGAAAAAACCAAAGCCTATAGTTATGTAGGAACAAAGGAAAAAAGTAAGATAATATAGTAAATTAAAATAAAACAGAGATAGAGAGAAAGTGAGAAAACCATCTAAAAGTAAACTTTAAAAATAAAAAATTTATACGTAAAACTTAAAACTAAATAACCGGAAAATTTCTGACCCGGTGGGGGAGGATTTTTTAGCCAGTCCGGCAAGCTATGCCCCTACTTACAGCTGGGAGTGGTCAGAGATTTCCCCAGTGATAATTAAAGAGAGCCGTTTTTAGAGAGAAGAGAGAGAGTTCTGTTGAGGGCAGGTGATTGAGATCATTGTAGTTCTTACATAAAACCCGAAACCGATTATGCTGGGCATAATCAGTTGTGCATCTAGACAAGATAAAAGGTAAATTGTTTCTAGTTGGCCTAGAAGGAACGGAAAAGTTAAGGCGACCTAAAAGATCAGAAGAGTCTACATCACCGATAATTAGCTTATGAAGAAAAGAAACATCTAAGACTGTTCTACGGTTAGATAACGAAGGAGTGTCAATAAGCAAAAGTCTGCTGGAGTACGTTGGTAAAGGAAGGTTAGGGTCCCAATTTAAGCCACGTAGGGCAAAAAGCAAGAATTGTTTTGAGCTGATTCAATTCGATCGATATACTTTTTATATTGCGGACACCAGACGGACGAGCAGAATTCAAGTACAGGACGGACTAGAGCAGTTTACAGAAGCTTTGTGGGGTATGGATCATTAAATTCCTTCGACCAACGTTTACTGAATCCAAGTACACCATTCGCCCTATTAACAATAGAGGAGATATGAGGATTAAAACTCAATTTGGGGTCAAAAAGAACTCCGTTCCAGGGGTTCATTGCCAATCGTATAGGTAGCCAGCGAAGTTTTGCAACGATGGAAAGTCATAAACATGTACTTGGAGCAATTAAGGTGTAATTCATTAATCAAGCACCAGGACTGCTAGGAGTTTAAATCATCTTGCAGTCTGATGGAATGCGTCGATTCGTTGAAAGATAAAATAAGTTTTACATCATCGGCGTACATTAGTATCCGAGAATAAGACAATATTGTGGGGAGATCATTAACAAAAAGAGTAAAAAACAAAGGGCCGAGGTGGCTGCCTTGTGGCACACCAGAACTGACAAAGACAGGCTAAGAAGTATTAGAGCGAAGCAGAACTTTTTGAGTTCTATCTTTTAAATAGGACGAAATCCAAAGCAAAAAAGAGGAAGGAAATCCTAAACGATCAAGCTTAAAGAGGAGAAGATCGTGGTTCTCAGAATCAAATGCTTTACTGAAGTCGGTGTAGACGACATCAGATTGATTTTTTAAAAGGAATCCATCGTTAACCATTGAGGTAAATTCAAGCAAATTGGTCGTAGTTGACCGACGCTTTGTAAATCCATGCTGGAAAGGTAATAAAATCGATTTACAATAGTGCTGTAAGGATGAGGTTAGAATCTGATCAAATAATTTTGGAATAGCGGAAAGCTTGGCCATACCCCTTTTTATGAAGAGAAATGATAAAAGAATTTTTCCAAAGATTCGGAAACACAGTAGATTCTAGAGATAGATTAAAAAGCTTAAGCAAAGGATTGCATTAAGAAATACAACACTCTTTAAGCACGCAACTAGGAATGTTGTCAGCCGCAGGGGAGTATGAGGATTTTAGTGATTTCAAATAAGAAAGCAAGGAGCTTTCAGAAATTGGGGGAGCACATATCGAGTTGGAAGAAGGAATGTTATAAGGATAAGAAGTATTGGAAAAACGGGCGGAAGAATAAGTGGACTGGAAGAAATCCGCGAAAAGGTCAACGGCAGTGGAGTCATCGTTTGAGAGCTGGTTTGGTGGCTGGCAGCCGTAGTCAGAATCCGGCTGACATTCTCCAGCCGAACGGCGACCTTCCGAACGACAGGGTAATTTTGAACAAATTTGGACTATGATCTCTAAAACATTAGAGATATATTTTTGACTTTATAATTGGTGGAAAACGACATTAGTTGTTGGACCTTCTTTTGTTGTAGGTGGTAGGTGGATTTCATCAACAATAGACATGAAATCCCTATTTTGCTTCCTAATTCCGTAATTAAGAACGCGAGTAGATTTGATATTCACGTTAGAAATGGAATCGAATTAAACATTGTAATATATCGCACTAAATTCACAACTTGACCCAGCAGCCATTCTTCAATTAATATTCAATTCAAAAACGGTTAACCCACTGTTAACTCACTGTTAACTCATTGTTACCTCACTGTTAACTTACTGTTAACCCGCTGTTGACTCACTGTTAACCCTCTGTAAGCCCACTGTTAACCCACTGTTAATTTACTGTTAACCCACTTGCGGATGAGGGAAATGAATTAAACATTATCAGGCATGTTCTCAATTCCAATTCCACGGCAACTTTTAGAAAGTGGAATTGATTCGTGTTCTCGCAACACCAAAACATAAATGTTTCGTGGAATGAAAAGTGATTGCCATATTACGCATTCTTACAGTTGCTACTGAATTCTGTGATCAATTTAAAATTTTTAGCGAAATAGGATTTGCATTTAAGTCTTTAATTAATTTACGAATAAGTTTTATGATCAATGTGTCCAGAATTTAATGTGTCAGCCAAACCGAAAAAATAAAACGGAAAAGTCCGCCTCTCTCATTTTCGACTGTTCCATTTTCGATCGATTCGCTGGGATTTTTGGTTTCCCTCTTATGTATCTAGTGGCGAACCCGCTTGAACCGGTGGTTTGTAAAAAGTAAAAAGAGGGCAATTTCATTCGGAATTGAAAACACGAAAACGAAGCCGAAGCGGTATTGCGTTCGATTAACTTTTCAAAAAATAGTGGAATTGAGAACAAGCCAGTATAATTCATCGCACTGAATTCACAACTCTACCTCATTGCAGCCACCCTTCAATTCATATTAAATTCAAATTTACTTTCCCTCTTTTTTTACCACCGGCCTCTTCCACCGTCTTCCCATCCCCGCTTCAACCATCACACCTTGTCGCTTCACACACACACACCCACCTGCTGCTATGGCAAATGGCAAAAGCATATTTCAAAGACAAGACAAACTTTTTCTTGTTTTAGTCCCCCAGTTAAACGTCCGTAAAAGAGCTTAGCTCTAAAAACGATCTCCTGTAAATTTTACATATCGACACATACGATATATTTAGCATACCCGTATATTTTGTATACCCTTGGGAATTATAATTCTGCCCAGAAGTTTGCAACGCATAGAAATATTCATTTCCCACCCCATAAATTATATATATTCTTGATCAGCGCGACGAGCTGAGTCAATTCAATTGCGCTTTGTCCGTCCGTCTGTCTGTCTGTTTCTACTCAAACTTGTCTCTCAGTTTTAAAGCTATCGAGCTGAAAGTTTGCACAGAGTCTTCTTTTTACTGCACGCTGCTAATATATCGGAACCGACCGGATCGGATGACTATATCTTATAGCTGCCATATGACCGATCAGTCGGAAAATGGGTCTTAGGGAAAATAACATTTTTGTTTTCAAGTAAATCGTTCTTAAGGTCGGCGATTTTTAATATTAAACGCTTTCAAACTAATTTGAAAAAGTCAAAGCTACATCTGGCTAGCTCAAGGTCTATGGTTGAGTATAATGCTTTATAAACAACACAAATCAACAGATTTTATGTCCGTACAACTATCGCTGTTTCGAGAATAACCAAATTCTCTCATCAGCGGACTTGTTTTACTTTCCACACTTCAAACAAATATCCAGTTAGTTGTTTTTATACCCTTGCAAAGGGTATTATAATTTTGCCCAGAAGTTTGCAACGCATAGAAATATTCATTTCCGACCCCATAAACTATATATATTCTTGATCAGGGCGACGAGCTGAGTCGATTGAGCTTTGTCCGTCCGTCTGTCTGTCCGTGTGTCTGTCAGTCTGTCCGTCTGTCTGTCTGTTCGTCTGTTTCTACGCAAACTAGTCTCTCAGTTTTAAAGCTATCGAGCTGAAATTTTGCACAGAGTTTTCTTTTTACTGCACGCTGCTAATATGTCGGAACCGACCGGATCGGATGACTATATCTTATAGCTGCCATAGGAACCATCGGTCGAAAAATGGGTTTTAGTGAGAAAAACTTTTTTGTTTTCAATGTTAACGTGATTAAACTCAGTCATTAATAATATTATATAATTTCAAACAGATTTGCAAATTTTGGTCAAAATCGGATGACTATATCTTATAGCTGCCATAGGAACCATAGGTCGAAAAATGGGTTTTAGTGAGAAAAACCTTTTTGTTTCCAATGTTAACGTGATTAAACTCGGTCATTAATAATATTATATGCTTTCATACAGATGTGCAAACTTTGTTCAAAATCGGATGACTATATCTTATAGCTGCCATAGGACCGATCGGTCGGAAAATGGGTCTTAGTGAAAAAAAACTTTTTGTTTTTAAGTAAATCGTTCTTAAGGTCGGTGATTATTAATATTAAACGCTTTCAAACTAATTTGAAAAAGTTGATCGACATCGGGTCACTATATCTTATGGTTGCAATAGGACCGATCGGTCGAACATGAGTCTTGGTAAAAAATTTTTTTGTTTAGTTTTGTTAGCGTCCTTAAACTCGCTGATGACTTATTTTATATGCTTTCAAATAGATTCGCAAAATTGGTCCGAAATCGGATGACTATATCTTAAGGCTGCCATAGGGCCGATCGGTCGGAAATTGAGTCTTAGTGAGAAAAACTTTTTCAGACGTTTATCTGTCGGAAAATAGGTTTTAGTTACAAAATTTTTTGATTTTTATGTAAGCGTACTTAAACTGTGACATTTGCATTTGCAAGGGTATAAAAACTTCGGCACAGACGAAGTTAGCTTGGCCTTCTCGTTTTTATACCCTTGCAAAGGGTATTATAATTTTGCCCAGAAGTTTGCAACGCATAGAAATATTCATTTCCGACCCCATAAACTATATATATTCTTGATCAGGGCGACGAGCTGAGTCGATTGAGCTTTGTCCGTCCGTCTGTCTGTCTGTCTGTCCGTCTGTCTGTCCGTCTGTCTGTCCGTCTGTCTGTCCGTCTGTCTGTCCGTCTGTTTCTACGCAAACTAGTCTCTCAGTTTTAAAGCTATCGAGCTGAAATTTTGCACAGAGTCTTCTTTTTACTGCACGCTGCTAATATGTCGGAACCGACCGGATCGGATGACTATATCTTATAGCTGCCATAGGAACCATCGGTCAAAAAATGGGTCTTAGTGAGAAAAACTTTTTTGTTTTCAATGTTAGCGGCCTTAAACTCGGCCATTGTTAATATTATATGCTTTCAAACAGATTTGCAAATTTTTGTCAAAATCGGATGACTATATCTTATAGCTGCCATAGGACCGATCGGTCGGAAAATGGGTCTTAGTGAGAAAAACTTTTTTGTTTTCAATGTTAGCGGCCTTAAACTTGGCCACTGTTAATATTATATGCTTTCAAACAGATTTGCAAATTTTGGTCAAGATCGGATGACTATATCTTATAGCTGTCATAGGAACAATAGGTCGGAAAATGGGTCTTAGTAAGAGAAACTTTTTTGTTTTCAATGCTAGCGTCATAAAACTTGGCGATACTATATATTATATGCTTTCAAACAGATTTGCAAATTTTTGTCAAAATCGGATGACTATATCTTATAGTTGCCATAGGACCGATCGGTCGGAAAATGGGTCTTAGTGAAAAAAACTTTTTTGTTTTCAAGTAAATCGTTCTTAAAGTCGGTGATTCTTAATATTAAACGCTTTCAAACTAATTTGAAAAAGTTGATCGACATCGGGTGACTATATCGTATGTTTGCCATAGGACCGATCGGTCGGAAAATGTGTCTTAGTGAGAAAAACTTTTCTATTTTAAATTTTATCTTTCTTCAACTCCGCGATTGTTAATTTGATATGTTTTCAAAAAGATTCGTGAAATTTGGTCGAAATCCGATGTTTATCTGTCGGAAAATGAGTTTAAGTTAAAATTTTTTTAGATTTTTATGTAAGCGTTCTTAAACTCTGACATTTCAAAAACAGCATTTGCAAGGGTATTAAAACTTCGGCACAGACGAAGTTAGCTTGGCCTTCTCGTTTTTTTATACCCTTGCAAAGGGTATTATAATTTTGCCCAGAAGTTTGCAACGCATAGAAATATTCATTTCCGACCCCATAAACTATATATATTCTTGATCAGGGCGACGAGCTGAGTCGATTGAGCTTTGTCCGTCCGTCTGTCTGTCTGTCTGTCCGTCTGTCTGTCCGTCTGTCTGTCCGTCTGTCTGTCCGTCTGTCTGTCCGTCTGTTTCTACGCAAACTAGTCTCTCAGTTTTAAAGCTATCGAGCTGAAATTTTGCACAGAGTCTTCTTTTTACTGCACGCTGCTAATATGTCGGAACCGACCGGATCGGATGACTATATCTTATAGCTGCCATAGGAACCATCGGTCAAAAAATGGGTCTTAGTGAGAAAAACTTTTTTGTTTTCAATGTTAGCGGCCTTAAACTCGGCCATTGTTAATATTATATGCTTTCAAACAGATTTGCAAATTTTTGTCAAAATCGGATGACTATATCTTATAGCTGCCATAGGACCGATCGGTCGGAAAATGGGTCTTAGTGAGAAAAACTTTTTTGTTTTCAATGTTAGCGGCCTTAAACTTGGCCACTGTTAATATTATATGCTTTCAAACAGATTTGCAAATTTTGGTCAAGATCGGATGACTATATCTTATAGCTGTCATAGGAACAATAGGTCGGAAAATGGGTCTTAGTAAGAGAAACTTTTTTGTTTTCAATGCTAGCGTCATAAAACTTGGCGATACTATATATTATATGCTTTCAAACAGATTTGCAAATTTTTGTCAAAATCGGATGACTATATCTTATAGTTGCCATAGGACCGATCGGTCGGAAAATGGGTCTTAGTGAAAAAAACTTTTTTGTTTTCAAGTAAATCGTTCTTAAAGTCGGTGATTCTTAATATTAAACGCTTTCAAACTAATTTGAAAAAGTTGATCGACATCGGGTGACTATATCGTATGTTTGCCATAGGACCGATCGGTCGGAAAATGTGTCTTAGTGAGAAAAACTTTTCTATTTTAAATTTTATCTTTCTTCAACTCCGCGATTGTTAATTTGATATGTTTTCAAAAAGATTCGTGAAATTTGGTCGAAATCCGATGTTTATCTGTCGGAAAATGAGTTTAAGTTAAAATTTTTTTAGATTTTTATGTAAGCGTTCTTAAACTCTGACATTTCAAAAACAGCATTTGCAAGGGTATTAAAACTTCGGCACAGACGAAGTTAGCTTGGCCTTCTCGTTTAAGCCTCTTTCAATCGGCGAATAAAGACATAGGAATTCCAATGTTGTAGAATCGCTGCCCGAATTTTGGCTACGGTTTTTTGTTTGAAGGTGTTTGTTTACCAATTTGTTGTTATTAATTCTGTTGCTTATGGCTGTTGCTAGGTGGTTGGGCTATCCGTCAAACGATCCTCCTTAGCAGGGCCAAGAGTTTTTTGTAAATACACAGGGTATTTTTTCTTGTTATACTCTGTACCGAAGGTACATAGAGTATATTAGGTTTGTGCAATAGTATGTAACAGCCAGAAGGAATCATCTCCGACCTTATAAACTATATATATTCTCGATCAGGATCAACAGCCGAGTCGATATAGACATGTCCGTCTGTCTGTTTGGAAAAAACGTCATATCTCCCACAGTTTTGATGATAGATTGTTCGTACCTTCTAGAGATATCTAGTTGTCAAACAGTTAAAAAAGTATAGAAAAATTGCGCACACTTGAGAAGCTGCTGCTGCTGCTTCTGCTGCAGGTCGTAAACCACAAGTGTGCGCTGTGGCAGGCGACTTTGTCACATTGCTACTTCCATTTGTGCCTCGAGTCTTTAACTCATGAACGCTCACTTTGATTTATATTTCAATTGTGAGCGCAGGAGACGCCACTTGTAGACATACGTGGCTCTAATTATGTTTGAAGGAGGCAAGTGGAAAATTGAGGAAACCAAAAAAAAAAACCTAGACAAGTTTTCAAAGCCTTTAAAGTCAGTCTACGACAATATGGGTCAGTTAACGCCGGAGCAACAAAAATGTACCCAACAAATTATGCTGGCAATATGTCGTGGTAAATACGACAAAGTCTGGCTGATGCTGCGCTTTCTAAAGGACTTAAACATTTCGCTGCCCCCAAAGCAAGAGAAGCGTCTAATTACCGTCGTCAAGCATCTACAGCTTTCCAACTCTCCAGAGGTGCTACCGCTGTTAAACAAATTGGAAATACCACCCCAGATCATTGCGAAGATCTATCAGCGGGCCATAACCCTGGACTTTAATCAATTCTATCAACATTTGGAGCAATTGCAGTGGGTGGAGCTTACCATACTGTTGCATAAGCTGATCGTTTACAAACATGATACAGAACTGAAGATGGCAGCGAAAACGCTTAACAACTTCAAGAAGGTGTTTCGTGTTGATCGCAAGTTGTGTTTACTGAATGGATTAGTATTCTTCCTTTTTCTGTTCCTCTTCTTTGGGGTGAACTAAAAGCGAAAATTGTTTATTCCAAGTCTTACACCTTTCAATTAAATGCACACATGTGACTGCCTTTCCTTTCCTGCCATCCCCCACATCCTGTAATACTGTTCTGTTTTTTGAAAAATAGATTTCTAAAACGTTTAAGCTGCTGCATGTGTATTGAATTTTAAACTGAGTTATATTAACATGGAGACCAAGGTGAAAAAAGCTTGAAAATGGCTGAACAATACCGGAAGTTTGGGCTTAAAAATATAAACTTTGGTTCTGAGTTGGTAGGAAATTAATTGGCCAAAAATTGGAAATGAAAAGCAAAAGTCAGGCGAAGTGTGGTAGTTGGACTGCGAAACTTCTTAGTATTCGGTTTTCTATATAAGAATCATGTATTAACAGTGCACATTGAGGCTAGGTACCAGCAAGGAATGCGTTTGGGACTCCTTTACGCGAGGCGCACAAAAATGGACTAAACCATACAACCCTAAAAAAGGGACTCTTATGTCCCCCTGTAAATGTATAAGAAATACCAACGCAAGGCTTGTAAAACGTTGCGTGGGTTAAACCAAAATTGTATAAAAAGAGACCAAACGACAAATAAAGATTAATTAAGCTTCTGGAAGAGGAGCAATTCACTCGCAACATTTATGCGTTTTACATAATAACCCACACAGACAAAACCCTTATTAGAAGACCTTTTAAACTTTGCCAGCGGCCTTAGAAATTTTTAGATAGCAGATTATATTGCAGGTGATAAAAACACATCAATTGTGTCAACAAATAAGCTACTGGATTCCATTAAGACTTCTCGCACTCAAACGTGTTCGAAATTATGAAAACATTCTTAACTGGTGGTCAGAAACCTCCACAAAGTTCCCAGAATTTTATGAGATTTGAAAAGTCGTTCTCTCTGTTCCAGCTACGCAGGTGTACAATTTAGGATGAATCCGCTAAGAAGTTGTATGGACTAAACCACATTGAATGCAATTATGTTACTGCGTGCAAATCTAAAATAAAATTCGAAATATGCCCGATACAAGGATTCCAAAGATCATAGTAAATGAGCTGCAAAGACTGTTACTGCAGGATGTAACTGAAGAACGCCTTGCAATGGAAACAATAACAAGCGGCAATCAATCTTAGTGAGAGAGAGAGAAACTTAGTGAGCGCACAACCGCGTTCTCTTTCTCTCTCTCTCTCTCACTAAGATTGCCTCTCTTGACTCGTGAGCAAATTCGAGGGTAAGGGTACAGAGTATGTTATAGTCGGGCTTGACCGACTTTCTTTCTTGTTATTACAAACATTATGTCTTACTGACCATTATTTATATGTATATGGAGTTTAAATGTATATGAAGTTGTTTCCGCCAACTCAGCAATAGGTGGCGCCATATGCTTGCCAGTTTGTTATATGGCAGCAATACAATATATTCATTTGAATTTGTCCGTCCGTCTGTTTCTATGCTATCTCCTCCGTCAGTTTAAAAGCTATCTTAACCAACTTTGCACGAAGCCTTTTGGTACAAATACGCTGCACATATGTCGGAACCGGCCGGATCGGATGACTATAGCATATAGCTGCCATAGGAACGATCGGTCAAAAAACTAGTTTTAGTGAGAAAAACTTTTTTGTTTTCAATGCAAACGCGCCAAACCCTCGTAATTATCAGTTTTCTATGCTTTTACATAATGCCATCAAGTTTGATGAATCGGACAACTATATAGTATAGCTGCCATTCAAAAGATCCGTCTGAAAAAAGTCTTAGTAGGAAAAACTTTTTTGTTTTCAATGCTATTGCTATGATCAATACTATGTGCTACCACACAATACTGCCAAGTTTGATTTAAGTCGGAAGACTACTGGATAAAAAATGGACGTTGCTACAAAGAGGGGATCCAGGAAGAATGATGGCTTCTTGTTCTTCATAAGGGAATTGGTCAGACGTAAGCCGGGTTTGAGCTCCCTACGCCTCGCCGCGGAGCGCGCTAAATGCTGGAAGCAGCTAAACTGCAACGAAAGGGAGATCATTCGCGTAGCTTCGTCGAAAAGCGATTATCGCTGCTACGATAATTCGGATTGTAACACCACCAAACAATCTCCATCTGCATCGTCTGTATGCCCCACCAAAAAGCGCAAGCGCGATCCTTGTGCCCCGAAGAAGCGCAAGCGTAATTCTTGTGCCCCGAAGAAGCGCGAGCGTAATCCTTGCGCCAAGAAACGCAAGCCAGCTTGCCCCAAGCCACTAAGGGAAGTTTTACCACTTTTTCAGGCCAAAACCCATTTTTTGAAAGTCGGAAAATTAAAACGAGTTTTAGTGCAACGCATTCACAATAGATCAGCCTTTAGTGTTGCATGCAAAAATCTCGATAGAGGGCGCCACAATATAGGAATCGGCTGATAAATACAGCTGTTGCATTTGCAAAGCACTTGCGTCTGCAATATTACGTTTTGTTTGCAAACTTTAAGTGGTCAAAAGTGAAAAACTAAACAATATTACTCAAATTTTTGAAATGAATTCCAATCAGTGTGGTTTGTATTGTGTGTTTGTGAACGTCACAAGTAGAAAAAACTCGTGTTGTTCCCTTAATAGAGCAAAAATGTATGTAGCCTTGCAAATGCATATTTTTGATAAAGTCTCATCTTGCAAAAGGGATTTAAAGTAAGTCCAGCAGAGTTTATCAACAAGATGTATTGTATTCTGTAGATTATTAA